>JAOXJP010227465.1:0-25260 GCA_025762735.1 Platanus orientalis | reverse complement strand
GTTTAGGAAGTTTCCATTTTGGGTATTAGACCCTTTGCTCTATAAATTCTCTATTGTTATCAAGTTGAAGCATTATTTAATTACTAAATAAAATTTTTCTTTGTTAAGATTTGTTCTCTACTAATTCTTGGTATTTTCTTTTCGGAAAATCAACAAGTCCCTTTGTTCCTAGTATTTTCAATTGCGAAAATCAGCAGGGTCGTGGAAAGTTGTTCTCAATCTGTTTGGTGAGATTCATCCCCTATGCTCAACTACATTAGGTATAGAAAGTCCAAGTCTTCTTAGTAATATATCACATTGGGGATTAGAAGATGAAGAATAAGGATGATCAAAAGTTCAAAACCAATCAAGAAGTACATGGATTTTATAGTGAAATTCCCTTTAGAATCAAAGTGCCATATCCACTCACCTTAGTTAACAATTCAGACAATGGAATGTCAAGGATGTTATAGACATCATGGAGGGAGAAAAAAAAACCCGGATTAGTTGACTTTTCTAAGTGTCAGCACCTAAATTTTGACTCGGGTCAGCTAATAGAATAAGAACAGCATGACAACATTTAGGCATCAAGACTCCAAGCACCTTTGGTTTAGAAAGAACAAACCTGGACTCTAGGAGGTTATGCATTCCATGAGAAATCTTTTCAGATATTTCAGTCGCAAATAAACCAATCAAATCACCTCATTACATCCCTAATACACCATTTAAGTCAAACCCTAACTCTTACAAAAGCATCAACAGAACTTTGAGGGTCTACATTTTAAGAACTCCATCCATGTCATCCACAATTTTTCCTACCTTTGTAAATCTTCCTTCAACAAAAAATCATAGGTGAAAAAATTATCATTTTGCCCTTTTACCTTTAAAAGCCCAAAACTCACTGCCTACCACCCAGATCACTAAATTTCTCCTACCTATATAAACCTTCTTGTCATGAAACATCACAAGCAAATAATTCTCATTTTCACATTTTTTCCCTATAGGTAAAAAAATACCATTTTACCCTTTCACCTCCAGGAATTTACCCCTAGACCCTTAAAAGATCCCCGAAGCTTCTCCTATTACCTAAATGGTGTAATGTCAAATCCTATACATCCTTGCTTCTCCCAATTCTGAGAAACTCATCATAGAACAGATATTGCTGAAGACTAGCAATAGTCAATTTCTCAACTCATGATAACCCTAACCAAAAAATGACCCTTGAAAAAGCTCTTAAAGATTCATCTAATCTTCCAATCCAAAAAGGTTGATTGTCGTATCTCAGTCCCGGCCTTATCTTCAAATCTTCAAGTCTGAGAAAGGAAATTCAAAATCTCAAACCCCTATGAAATCTTAAATCTTCTCCAAGGGGTCAAAAAGTTGTTTTAGCTACATTTCACTCACATGGAGGGAGCAAGTTCCCTGGAAATCCAAATCAGGATCAGTCAGTGTCCATCTTTCTAGAATTGTGAGGTCTTCAAAAAATCGTCTAAGGAACATGAGCTTTCACGGGACTCATCTATTCAGATTCCCTCGATTACTCCAAAAAAAGCAATAGATTAGGGTCAACAATCAGGCACTCAACTGACTCCTAGCAGTTCACCCAAACTCAGAATTTCAGTTTGTTAGTGGCTATTCCATAGTAATTCCAAGACCTCTAGAGTATCAAAGTTTCATTGGATTACAAAAGCCCAGTATTTTTAACCATCATTTATGCTCAAGCCAAAATAAAAAACTTTCCATCTATATTTGGCACATGGAATGCCCTCAGAAATTCTCTGAGACTCGTAATATAGCAAGGTCAGACCCATGTTCTCCCTGCCTTCAAAAGACTATTTTATAAACTTGAGCAACTAGAAATGTCTTCTAACCTAACACCAGCAGTCTTCAGGGACCTATTGCTGCAACAAACCTTCGAGTGACCCCTATTTTGCAGGAATTGTGGCGATTGCCCGGGAAGCCGAATGTTGAGCTATCAGTTCCTAGGAACTCTAGATTCTCCAAACTTTGATATCCATAAACCGCATTTACTACAGAAATTCAAAAATTCTCCAGTGATCTTTTCAGTTAAAACCTCTCTAATTGCCTAAAAATGGGTTTTTGACCCAAATTTGTATTCGGGTATCGTAATTCAACATAGTCAAAGGCTATATCTCACCTAAACCAAGGGTCATCTTTCATCAAAAGATTTTTAGGATCAAATGTACCATCTTGCCCTACCAAAATCCATTTGAGAGCTTTTTAGGTTAGTAAAACCCTAATTTTACCCCTTTGCCCTTATCGTAATTTAGTTCTGACTAGCCCTTTGCGACCGTAATATCCGTGACCTCAAAAACAAACACTGAGTTTGCCACTTTCCGAGCCCAGGAGCTCACAGAAGTGGATTGCACAATAAGGGTCAAAAATATCAAAAGCAATCAATGCACATTAATGAGCTAAGACTTTATGATTTTAGCTCATTAATGGCATTTAATGCATTCACACCTTAAGGCTTAACTCAAAAACCCTTAGATTGAAATCTTCCCAAGTGCACCCCCATCCCTCACCCTTAAATCTAAGATTTGAATTTCAAATCCCTAGTGACCCATTAATGCCCCCCACCCCAAAGAGCATCTTGATGCTTCCCTTTGATATTTGCAACCAACCACAACCTTGCAAATGACACCTAAACTTACCTCTCTTCCATGTCATCAATCCATGCCAATTAGCACACCTCCATCCTCACCCTCCATCCAATTAATCCAAATTGATCTTAGCCCTCCCCTTGTTCATATCACCTAGCACAAATCCATTCATCCCAACCACCCATCCTAAAACTATTCTTAGCCCTACACCTCGAAGTTAGCCAAACTAACCTAAGCCCTTGATCTAGATGTTCCTAGATTTAATCCCCACCATCCATGGCATGAAATTGAGGCTATCAATAGCCCCAATTTCATGCACATAAGGGTTGGTACCCAAAAATTTCAAAGAAAAAGAGAAGAGGAAGAAAGTTTGGATTTCTCTAAACCCTAAGCCCCCTTGACCTAAGGTAAGCCTAAACCTATGCTAGGATAGTTTACTTACATCCATATGATCAATTGGCATGTTGTTATGCTGTCCAAATCATGCTATTTAACTGCTTCAATTCGAGTTACATGGTGGATGATCAACAGCCTCCATCTGTGTTGATTTTTAACTTATGCTTAGTGTAGAATTTCTTTTGTTTTTTGTACAACTCAGTAGGAGCTAAATTTTAGTATGTTATTCTCAACATGTATACCTACTTCCATATTTAATTTGGTAATTTTTAGAGCTATGGAAGGCCTCGAGATGCCCCCCAAACTAACCCTAAAATCTGGATCCTGTGTGACCTAGTTCAGCCCATTTTTCGTTGATTTTTGTATGATTTTTGTATGCATGACCTTGAGCTAAAATTTATATATGTTATTCCTCTATCAACTGTCTATTAGCATGCATAATTTTTTAATTTTTTTAAAACCCTAGGGGGTTCAAAATTCAGGAAATCCAGCTGCCAGATTTGCTTCCCGTGACTAACGCCTGAAATAAAATTCAGGCATTGGACAAACAGGCGTTAAGGGAAGAATCAAGCGTTGAGAACTGGGACCCACCCTATGGAACCCGGATTTTCCCTAAACTTATCCTTGTCCTTTATGACCCTTCGAAGCCCAATCATGTGCTCAGGCACCTTTGTGGGCCCTAATTTCTCTCCCAACGCCTGAATTTAATTGCAGGCATTGAGTATGAAAATTTAGGTGTTTGAGTGGATTTTAAACGTTAAGCCTGTGTTAAAAATCAGGTTTTCAAAATTGTCTAAGTGTATCCATGACCTAGGTCTAACTCAAAGATTCAGGAGGAACCCACCCATCTGGGCCCCACCAATGTGGCCCAAAAACCAAGGCTAGTTGCTGATCCCAGCACCCAATGTATGAATTTACGCTGAAATAAATTCTAGCATTGAATATTCAGGCATTAGGCTAAAACTCAGGCATTAAGCCTACAAAGGATGACCACTTTGCCCTCTTTTAGATGACAGATGTCCACCCACATGCGGGGGCCACCCTTAGGGTTTGGCTTCCCTTACTTCAGGAATTACCCCTTTACCCTTCATGACAAGGTCCTATAGTCCTGAGACCCATGTATGTATCAAAAAACCCAAACCAAGTGGTTGACCCAGTCAGCCTCCAACACCTGAAAATTCAGGCATTAACTTTAAAAACCAGACATTAAGCCTGTGTTAAATAACTAGATTTTCCTCTTTGGGAGAGCATATCTCCACACATGTAAAGGTTACAACCCCTAGAGTTACACAATGTGACTCTAGAAAACACCCTCTGACCTAATCCAAGGGTCCCACAGCACTGGGACCCACAAAAACACCTTAATAAACCACATTAAAGTACTAATTTGATAAGCTTTCAACGATTGAATTTCACCCTAAATTAAATTCAGGCATTGAGATAAAATCCAGACATTAAGCCTGAAACACCAAAAAATATAATTTCTCATTTTTTTCTCTTTGTGTCAAGGTTAATTCCAACCCTAAAGATCAACCAAGGGACACTTTGAAGGGGTCCACCATCCCTCTAAAAGTCACAACCACAAGGGGCTCTCCTGTTAGTAAATATAATTTTTGAAACACAAAAAAATACAATTTCTGAATTTTCTAGAAACCAACGCCTGATTTGTCCTTGAATTAAATTCAGGTGTTAGAGGTAAATTCAAGCATTAAGCTTGAGAAAATCATAGAAACGAGCACCTACCATAATTCACAAACATGGACTTTAATATACTTCAAGACATGTATGAATGAGAGAAGCCGCCCTAAAAAGGTAGGTATTTGGGGTGCCTAACACCTACCCCAAATGCAACTAAAAAACTTACCCTCAATCTCAAGGACTCAGACCAGTTTTAGGAGTTAAACCCCTAGACCTAAGGGTCTAGCCTTCTCCCCTTCCCCCGAAAGAGAGAACCGATGTCCAACTCCGTCGATTAACCCCGAGTTGGTGGCAACTCCCAGTAAAGCCTAACCCAAGGGTTAGTAACCCATGCAAATGCCCTGCTTCAAGCCGAAGTGTGGCTCTGAAACCATGGACAGGTGAGGAAATCTGAACCCCCCTAGACCCCGACGTCCACACTAGGAATTATTAGAGTGGTTAAGATCAACTCCTTAATTAGAGATTAATAAAGCATTTTGGAGGTTTTTGAGAAGTGATTCTGAATTCTTTATTTTTCAAAATCCACTAGGTCCTCCCAAATATCAATCAAGGTTCCAAAGCCAACTTCCATTCTAATTTTGTTTTCAAGGAAACTTCTACCCTTTCATGCCCACGAGTAATCTTTCAGCTTAGCTTAATAGATTTGATAAGTTTAGTAAGAGAGTCAAGATTAGTGAGGATCCTCCAAGCCTGCTTAGCAAAGAGGGCCAAGATAAAGCTATAAAGATCCCTAAATCCTAGACCACCGTCCCCTTTTGGTTTTTTTTAACTTTACCCCATGATAACTAGTAAATTTTCTTATGATCAGTTTGTCCCACCAAAATTTCATTTTCCTAGCATTAATATTGTTACTAATTTTCTTTTTAGATTAGGAAATAGAACATGGCATAAGAAAGGATAATGGTCACTATAAATTTTAACATTATTTCCTCACCCATTTGCGATATGGTTTTATCCTTCCAACCTATGATTCTATTAGCAACTCTATCATCAATAAATTTTAAGAGAGATGATTTGTTTTTACCTATAGAAGAAGGAAGGTCAAGGTAGAAACTTGAGGGAGAGACTTATTTTTAAGAGTCTTGAAATATTTCTAAATTTTTTAGGGGTCTTATAACTAAAGAAGATTTCATATTTATTTAAGTTTATATCCTAACCTGAAACCAATTTATACTCCTTTAAGGTATCTTGGATTAAGGCAGCCTCATTCAAGCCTAGCTTAGTGAAAATGAAACAGTTCTCTACAAAGAGTATATGAGAAATAAAAGGATAATAAGGCTAGCTGAATTTTAATACGTTGGATTTTTCCTTCACCCTCTTTATCTCTTTGAAGGGCAAAGAGACATTCTACACAAAGAAGGTAAAATAAAGGGGACAAGGGGTCTCCTTGAAGAATTCCCCTAAATGGGATAATCCTATTCTCAGACGATCTATCAATTAGGATTCTATAAGAGACTGAGGAAATGCAATTCCAAACCCAATTTCTCCTAGTTGGGTTGAATCTCATTTTTTCAATGATCGTAGGCTTTGCAATTCCAAATCTTATTCATTGCAACTTTTCTTCGATTTACAAAATCAAATTTGAGGAAGATATAGTTTATCGCTCTAGAAAAAACCAACCATCCCTCAATGTCATTAATCAAAGGCATGCGCTAATGTGATAGAAAAGAAAATTTTAGACATTTGTAACAAAGCAAAAAAGCAGAATAAAACACAGATCAGATTCAAATATGTGATGCACGTGAAGCAAAATGAGAAAACAATAAATGGAAAAAACAATCACACAACACAATATTTAACATGGTTCGGAAAGATTGTCTACATCCATTGACGAAGACAATCAAAAACTTCTACTAAAATAGAAATGAAAATTATAAAACGTACAACGGCGAGTTCCCAAAACCCAAAGGTGAAACCCTTAAGGAAAAAAACCCAAAGCTGGAACCCTTAAGGAAAAAAACCCAAAAGAACTCTCCACAAGAAGTCTTACCTAAAAAAAACCCAAACTATAGCAAGTATTCCCACCCTCACAAAATCCATAAAATAACATTTTATAACAAACCTAAAAACCCTACACATTAATTTGGTTAAAACCCAAAATAACCCCAACTTTCCAATTTGCCATTCTTGGTTGTTGCATGTTGCTCATGGCTGAACAATTTAATTCAAAACACTTTTCAACAAATCAAACTGAACGAAGCTCCTTGATCATCTTCTCCACTAAACTCCAAAGGGTACAAAATAGTTCTCTTTTAGAGTGATGGAGTCCAAGCCACCCTTGAACTCAATTACCAAAACCGTTTTTGAACATATCTGTTGAATCCTCAGCACTAAATGCATCCACGACCATTTCTTCAAAACCGACTAACTAGAGGTCCAACGTCCAAGTTAGGCATGCTTCCATGCTACTAAACTTCCTAAACTTGTATGGGGTTTAAAACAGCATCCTCAAATCCAAACAAAATAAGAGTCTAACACTCCATCTCTGCTTCCAACTTAACACCCAAAATCTTCTTCTACAACCTGCTTGCTTGAATGCAACAAAGCAAAATCCCCAAAAGTAACACCTCTGTGTTTTTTTTCATGAGCACAACGCCCACAAAACCTAAACTTCCCACCAAAGAGCAAACCCCACTTGCTCAAATCTGCCAAACCCCTTACACATATGTGACTCATTCGTATATGCCACAATTGTATATAGAGTATACCAGAATATGGTGTAGAATATAAAACCGCTACACCTTAAATGGTGTTCCCAGGCAGCATATAAAGGTTCCCAACCTTTTTTACTTCCAAAACTACCCAGGCACCTTGAAGAATCCTCATGGATTCGTTTCACAGAGGATGTACACCATTTAGAATCCAGTTCACCCAAAGAAATAAGGTTCCTCTTCAAATCAGGAATATACCGAACACATGTGAATGTTCTCAGAACTCCATCATGCATCTCGATGTTGATTGTACCAATCCCTAAAATCTTGCATGGTGTACCATTACCCATTAAGATAATCCCACCTTCAAGGGACTTGTAAGTAGAAAATGCATCCCTATAAGACACATATGATAAGGATAAACAGAATCAAAAACCCAAACGTCTTAAAAACCATCATCCCCAATGTTGACAGACAGAACCATGTCAACATCTAAATCTTCCTCCGTAATGCCAACCACGTCTGAGGATTTAATTTTTCCTTTTTTTTCTATAAGCTTAGGACAATAACCTTAATGTTTCCTTTCTTATGGAAATAATAACAACCCAAATCCTCTTGAGATCTACCAAATTCCTTTTCATTTGTCTTCACACAAGCAATGAGGCCCTCAACCTCAACCTCGTCAACAATCATTTTTCCTCATTTTGTTTGAAAGGACTGTTGTAACCTCTTCTAAATCAATAGAATCATCCTCATAGAGTAGAGTTGTCACAAGATGCTCATAAGAAGAAGGAAGCAATAACAAAATGATTAAGGCATTTTCTTCTTCCTCAACCTTTGACTTAATACTTGTCAATTTAAAAATAATCTTATTAAACTCATTAAGATGTTCAGAAATACCTATATCTTCTCCCATCCGAATGGTATAGAATATCTGCTTAATAAGGTAGAGACGATTCGTAAGGGATTTCCTCATGTAAAGGTTTTCAATCTCTAACCAAAGCTTCACTACAGAATCTTCATTCAAAACATTGTACAACATTTCATCTGTAAGGCATAAACAGATCGCACTCTTAGCTTTCAAGTTGTAATCCTCCTTATCAATTTCCTACTTCCCAAGATGCTTCCCCTTCAATGCCTTGTACAAATCCTGCGGAATCAATGGGTCTTCAACATTAATTTTTCATAAGCCAAAACCGTTCCATCCATCAAACTTCTCAACCTTGAACTTTGTATCTACCATTGCAAAATCCCTAAAACAAAGAATCCTCAACCTGCAACTCTAACCTTTAGCTATTATACTAATTTATTGTGACAAAACAGCACAATGTAACAAAACATGGATTGAATTCAAGTATGCGATGCACATGAAACAAAACGAGAAAACAATAAACAATAAACAATAAACAATAATCACATAACATATTATTTAACGTGGTTCGAAAAGATTGTTTACATCACAGGCGAAGATGATCAAGAACTTCCACTAAAATAAAAGAAGGAAATTACAAAAAACACAACAATGAGTTCCCAAAATGCAAAGGTGAAACCTTTAAGAAAAAAACCCAAAAGAACTCTCTATAAAAAGTCTTGACAAAAAAACCCAAACTGCCGCAAGTCTTCCCACCCTCACAAAACCCATAAAAGAACCTTTTTATAACAAACCTAAAAACCCTACACATTAATATGGTTAAAACCCATAAATAACTTCAACCTTCCAAGTCACCCTTCTTGGCTGCTGTGTTTTGCGCACGACTGAATGATTTAATTCAAGACACTCAAGACACTTTTATATATATATACACTTATATATATATATATTTCACACATGAGATTTTTGTCGACAATACATTGTAGGTTTTACATCACATCCTCATCAAGATCCTCTACCGAAGAATTTGCTCTGATTAGGTCTGTGGATATAAGACATTGTTTCCCTCACTTTTATATTGGTAAATGCACCAAGATCAAAGGAAAGCCATTATTAATTTTTGTTGAAAAGTTTTGACTATTTTTTATTATTTGTTTAGCTAAACAAAAAGAAAGGAAAATGAAGGACTCCCTGCTATACCTTGACCCTCAAGCAACGAAGATATGACAATCTCAATCTCTAGAAGACTAGTAAACCAAAAACAAAAAATAAATCTCTAGAAAACTAGAATGTGAGAAGATAATGAGCTTAATGTTTGGTGGTGCCTGCAACAAACATTCAGGACCGTGGATTCGACGGGCCACCTCAGAATGGGCCTGACCCAATTTAAGTCATGCAATCTTAACTACAGAGAATCATAAAAGTGTTGCTAACTGCTTGGAAAGAATGCATACAGTGGCGTATTGGGATCCTTGATCCACTGTTTAAAAGGCCCATCCAAAAACTGGCCCACTATATGAACGGTCCAGATTGATGACTGGTGAGGACATATTCTTTTGGTGCCTGGCCCACAATATATCTTCTTCTCCAAGGAAATCCACAAAGAGATAATACAGCATTATTCTATAACACAAAGACTTTGACTGGAAAGTCAAATATCTCGTCTCATACACTGTAAAAGATACAAAACCCTATAAATCTCGTTAGTGTTAAGACTTTGCTCCATCAATGAACACAACAAGCTCAGTCTTTAGTTTTGCAGAAAATGGAATATTTTGTGCTTCCCACTCTTATAATCTCTTCTTTGTTTCTGCTTCTCTGCGGCGTAGCTAGGGTTGCTTACTCCATTTGGTGGAGACCCAAAACCCTAGAGAGGCGTCTGAGGCAGCAAGGCATCAATGGCACTCCTTACAAGCTTTTGTTTGGGGACATGAAAGATTTCATAAGGTTGATACAGGAAGCATGGTCCAAACCCATGAGCCTAACACACCAGATTGCGCAACGTGTCGACCCGTTCACCCAGGATGTGGTGCAACGCTATGGTAAGCAATCATGTTAATCTGTCATATTTCGTAGTACTTCTTGTTCCTGTTATCATGAAGAAATTTAGGTATTCTTTCAAATGGACAGGCAGTAAAGTCTATTCAATATGAACACAGATCCACCCCTAACTAATAATTATGGAGGCCCATACCCAGTTACTAGCGGACCAGGCCTGTGTACCTCTGGGGTTCAATCATCCCATGTTAAGAATTACTGTAAATTTGTTTGTTGAGTTCAAATTTTGGTACTCATGCTTCACAGATCACAAAATGTTGAGAGCTTATGGTTCAATGTTAAACACAGGGAAGGTATCTCTCTTTTGGGCTGGAACAACACCTAGGCTGATCATCTTGGATACAGAACTGATGAAAGAAGTCCTGTCTGACAAGCATGGTCACTTTCAAAAGCCATCAGTGAACGCTCTTATCCTGATTCTAACTAGGGGACTTTCAAGCCTGGAAGGAGAGAAATGGGCCAAACACAGAAGGATAATCAATCCTGCTTTCCACCTGGAGAAACTGAAGGTTCTTTCCTATCCACCTTTTGTCATTTTAGAGTACTATTCAGTGAACTAGGTTCAAATTTTATTTCAAATGAACAAAGTAAAATAATCAAAGTCTACATTATCCCATGGGATCAATTCTTAGCATAAGAAATCTAGCTGAGGTCAATCAAATTGTAATTCCCTGTGTGGGTGTCTATCTTTTGAGTTTTTGATTCCTCATTACAGGGGATGGTACCAGCATTTTCAACCAGTTGTAGGGACTTAATAGAGCGATGGAAGAATTTGGTCAGTCCTAAAGGATCTTGTGAATTGGATGTCTGGTCTGAACTCCAGAATCTTACCGCGGATATCATCTCTCGGGCTGCATTTGGAAGCAACTTCGAAGAAGGCAAGAGGCTCTTCGATCTTCAAAAGGAGCAGGCTGTACTGGTTCTCGAAGCTATGCAAATGTTATACATACCAGGTTTCAGGTGCATTTGCAATTCTTTATAAATTTTAGCTATTTTAAGTACCATTAAATTAGTATGTCTAGATACCCAATAGGGAAGATTTTGAACTCCTTTATAAAAAACAGAGTAGATCCAGATTTTCTTTGCACAGAAAATTACCTTCTTGTATTGGAAAGAACAAATCATGTAAGTCTAATAACCCTACTGCTGAAATTCAATGTTTCACACAGATTCATTCCTACAAAGAAGAATCGGAGGAGAAGTAATCTGGACAAAGAGATCAAAGCCATTCTAAGAAATTTGATTGACAGGAAAGAACTAGCAATAAGAACTGGACAATCAAGTGGGAATGACTTACTAGGCTTGTTATTGCAATCTAACAACCAGAATGATACTCAAGAAAATGTGAGTAACATAAAGAATGGGATGACAATTGAAGAAGTGATAGAGGAATGCAAGTTGTTCTACTTCGCTGGCCATGAAACCACCTCGAGCTGGTTGACATGGACGATGGTCGTCTTAGCTATGCACCCCAGTTGGCAAGAGAAAGCAAGAGAAGAGGTTCTACAAGTATGTGGGAAAACCACACCCAATTTTGAAGCTATAAACCACCTCAAGATTGTGAGTGCTTGTTACCAAATCTACCCAATTTGTTCTTTATTAGTTTATATTCAAATAAAGGAAAGGTACCAACTAGTAGTTACGTGTTCTTTGGGGAAAAAAGGGGCAGTTCACCTCAATATGCACTTCTGTTGCAGGTTACAATGATACTATATGAAGTCCTAAGGTTATATCCATCTGTTATTGCTGTATATCGACATACTTGCAAGGAAACCAACATAGGGGAGATATCCCTCCCAGTAGGGGTTGATCTTACACTGCCAACACTCCTTATCCATCATGATTCTGAGCTTTGGGGTGACGATGCAGAAGAATTCAAACCAGAGAGGTTTGCAGAAGGAGTTGTGAAGGCATCAAAGGATCAAGTAGCATTCTTTCCATTCGGTTGGGGCCCAAAGACCTGCATAGGCCAAAACTTTGCCCTGATTGAAGCCAAAATGGCTTTGGCTACCATTCTGCAACATTTCTCATTCGAGCTCTCGCCCTCGTACACACATGCTCCTCACACTGTTATAACTCTTCAACCTCAATATGGAGCTCAAATTATCCTACACCAACTCTAAGTCGGGTCGTGGACAGTCTGCTGCTGAAATATATGGATTCTGAAAATAATGTGATTGTACATCACAAAACCTTTTTTGGTTGTCCCTAGCTGTTACTAAGAGTGTTTGCTTTCTTTTGCATTAGAAGAGTATATATTATGACTCTGGTCATGATTGTTATTAGCTTGGTTCTGGTAAAGTGAGCAAATATTGCTTATTAAGTTGCAAAACTCTTAACCAACGAATTTGTTTAATTTTGTTGAGATGATTTGATGTAGGATCAAGCACCAAATTGAGAGAGAAGTTCAAGGAATTCACATTGAATTTTTATGGAGTCCCCCACAAAGATCATTAATAGAATCAGCCATTAACAAGACCTTGGAATCTATCAAAGTACAAGAATAATCATTCATAAAATAAATTATATGTGTATAAAACCATTCTATCTCCATTTGTATAGACAAATCTTGAAGCCTTACAAGACTCTTAATTAAAGAGCGCGGTGCACGTGCGTGCGCTTGTGTGTAGATAACTGGGTATACACCCAGTGCGCATTTGTACTCATATTCTGATACACATTTCAGTGTCAATTTTTTGTCATTATTTTCCAAAATTATCGTTTCCTTAGATTTTGGATTTAGTGGGAAGTTAAATCATAACCTTTCAAATGATACTAAAATTCAAGTCAAATGGAGAAGTTTTGACCTACCAAATCAAGATACAAAGAAAGGTAATAGGAACTGACTTTCAGTTTCCTAACAAAATTAAGTAAAACCTATTCCACTTAAAAATAAACTTAATTCATCAAACTATTTTCAAAAATAAAAATAAAAAAATAAAATTGCATTTATTAATAATTTTAACCAAATAAAAAAATTAAATCTAAGATAACCAAAATAAACATCCATCGTGATTTTACAAGCCCTTTTTATTCAAAATATAACAACTCCAACAATCCTTGTCTTATTCAAAAATAAATATATTTGAAAAAATATATATCTGAGATAAGTTAGTCCAAAAAAATCATAAACTTGTATCTTCATTTATCATAACCTTTCAGCAATCAAATTCAACATGAGGATTTTGCATGGTTCGGCCAAGATGCATGCATTTACTAGGGATCTGTTCTTCACTCTATAAGAAAATTACGTAAAAAAATGTACAAAGATATCTCCCTCAAGCTCTCCCCTTAGAACCCAAGCCCTTAACCATGTTACATCTTTCTCCTCTGCTTCTCTAAACCTTATGAAAAATTCCTCTTCCTCTCACTATGAGAGATCCTTTTAAAATACCCTAATCCTTCCTCATATAAATAGCATTTTACTTTTAGTCTCCTTTTAGTGTTGTTTCCACAATGAGAACCCTTTTTATTTCTCTCACCCCTCTCACAAATTTTAGACTTAGGGAGATTCTCTTTTTAATTTCATGGGGCTTAGCTATGAAGAGAGTCCCCAACTCCAACCAAGCCCCACTTCTTCATGTTGAAGGAGTTTATAATTGGCTAGAAACTTGTCAAAAATCAACAATCTCTACCTTGGCATATTTGCAATCACCTTGAAGATATCTTATTGAAATCAGCTTCATTTATATCTTTTCCAAGACACAGAACTGAGACATGTACACCACGCTCCACTTTAACCCCCATTTCAAAACCACATTAAAAAAAAACCTGCATTTTTCCTTCTTAATGAACTTTGTGCCATATATACCTAAAACGGACATCTACTTCGAACCTAAATTATAATATCCTTGCTATCATGGCAAACAACCATTAATATTGAAGAATCACAGATACACATACCATTAAATCAATTTGATCATAATACCATCTGACTTGATTATAGTATAACCAATGCACATGTATAGTCATTCCAAGTTCACTTACCTAACCAACTATAGAGAGGGACCTCGATTAATTTGTCTTCTCCAACAGCAGGAACTGTCTCACCATGATTTGCCACTTAGAAACTTGTAACTCCTATCTTTGTCCCAATTGTAAAAGAGACCATGCATAAGTACTTATTTTTCAATGCACCCTAATTTCAGTTGTTAAATATTTTTTGTAGTGAAAATAGTGTTACACATTCACATTAAGATATACGAATTACAAACAACAATAATACCAATTATGTAATTCTCAAATAATCAGTAACGATTATAATCATAATAAACATGATATTTAATAGAAATACAAGAATATAAAATCAACTAAATAAACTACAACACATACCTAGATGATGTTGTCAAAATCAAATGATAATGTACATACCAATGAATTTGAGATTAAAGGATTTGTTAGTGCCGCTTGTGGTACTCTACTACCCTTAAAGTGGATTTGTCAAGCTCTCTCAGTGTAGCGGCTTGATATAGTGTCCACCTCCGAGGGATACACCAACGACCCACCTTGCTCTGCACAGGAAATGAATCCACACTTAAACAAATGTTATGATTCCCCTTTGTGTATACATGTAAATAAGATCACAAAAATAGGAAAACTACAGAACAATTAGAAAAACTCGGAGCAAAAGAAAACAATGCAAGTAGAACAAGAAACAAAGATGAAAATAGTGACCTCTTATAGTGTGCATCTCCTCTTTCACGACTACCTCCTTTTCTCATAAAAGATGAGCTAAAATAGGAATGCCTGTTAATGTTCCTTAATCCAACTACTCATTCAATGCATATCTTATTATAATAAATATTTTAATGACTACTTAGTATACTTTCCTTTTTAAACGTATAACTACGGTTCGGTTTTGAATCTTTCAAAACCTTTCATAAGCACACCAACTCCCCATTGAGGTTAAAGGAATACCATCAATCACCATATTTCTTATTAGACGATAAATATCATCACACTTTTCTCCCTTCATCAAGAACAAATGCCACGTGTGTTTCTTATGGCTCTACCTACAACTAAAAACCTAAAACCCTTGGAGTCCAACCGGCCTACTGTTATTAGATTCCGTCACATCTTTAGAATGTATACAACACTATCCAAAGTACCAACACTCCATCAAACATCTTGATCTTCATCGTCTCAACATCCATGATATCACAAGTGGAACCTTCATTCAAAGAAATAATATTTATCTTCTTATCTTCGAATGTATCAAAATATTCTTTACTAGAGCATATATGAACTGAACAACCTAAATATGATATTCATTCATCATGAGATAAACTATCAATATCTTTGAAGTTATAAAAACATCTTCAACGTATTCCTCCTACTCCTTTGCAACATTGTACTAGGATTATTACATTTCTTTTTGTTGACACATTATGGACAATCCCTCTTAATGTGGAAATATTCATTATAGTTAAAATATTGTATCTTGTCATTTCCTTTGGACTTGGACCTAGAACTGGACCTACCATTCTCAAATCCCCTCACAAATGACATTCCTTTGTAATTCTATACCCAACCAACTAACCCAAAATCTTGACCTCGTTCAAGATTTGGTCTCCTCTTAATCTTATTAGATAAGAGCAATGTTGTGACATCCTCCAAGCTTACTGTATCTTTCTTGAAGATAACATAGCTACCAAGTTATCATACAAATCATGTGTTTGGTATTTTGTATGTATTGTCAACCTCATTCCAAAACTTGTAAGTACATGTAAAAGTTGGGCATTGTAGTGGACTGGGTATGTAATATGTAAGTCTATGTAAGCCCAAGACAAGTCCAGTCAAAGCTTTAAGAAGAACTTAAAGCCAAGATGACCACAAGTAAACAAAATACTCAAGTCACATGAAGATGAAGTCTTAAGCATGCAGATGTAGGCTCAAGAAGCCAAACCACTGTATAAAGGTAAATTGGTAAAGGTTTGGTAAGTAGGGGTTTGGGTATGGACCATAGATCGACCAAAGGATGGTTCAAGGTGACCAAACCATATGGAATAGGTCTCACTAAAGGTGGATAAAGGTGACCAAACCATCGGAGTCACTGGGAGCATACTTACAAGGGAGTGGATTCTCTGAAACTTGTAAGTGAATTTCAGGGTTGATTAATTTTACTGTAATAGTTAGTATAAACTATTAATAAAAATTAATAAGCTCAGGGTAAGCGAATTGAAAAGTGGACGTATGCCCAGAGTATTGAACCATTATAAATATCGTGTTCATTGTATGGTGTTTGCTTCATTATTTTTTCTTATGTTTTATGCTTATTTTGTTTATGCAAATTACTTAACTCATTAAGAAAGTGACTCTAACTAAAGTTAAGCAAGTTAAACATCATTAGGGAGTTTATCAACCCGTCTCCCACTCTACTATAGGTCACACTATAGTGTATGATGGAGAATAGTGATCTATGATAACTTCATAGTGATATTTGATTTACTTGTTAAACATTCCGCTTAAGTCAAAACTCAAAGTAAATAAAAAATGGACTTAATAGTTAAATAATTTTAAAGAATTTGCTAAGATCCTATTCACTCCCTCCGCCCCCTCTAGGATCATATTTCCAATATTGGATTCCTCCTTCTTTGGAATCTCATTATGAAATAAGGTAAGAAGCAATAGGACCTTGTCTTCTTCCTCCACCTTGACATTGACTTTTTACAGTTAATCTAAGAGCTGTTTAAATTCATTTAAGTGTTCTTACAAATCTACACCATTCACCATCTCCGTCCCATACAATTGCCGCTTCAGTAAATATAATTTTTTGGTGAAACTCACTCTTATATACAGTTCCTCAAACTTCTCTCATAAAACTAATGTTAAATCCTCATCAATAACATTAAATAATACGTTATCCACAAGACAAAAATGAATTATGTTGACTACCCTCATCTCTATTTATTTCCAATCATCATTCTCCATCTCCTTATATTTGACTTTCTCTCCCTACAATGCCTTATACAAACCTTGTAACACTAATAAATGAATCATCATTCTTTGCCAAAGAGTGAAACTACTATTTCCATCAAAGTTCTCTAAAGAGAATTAATCAATGAAAATATTCATTGCCATCATGAATCAACCCAAAATTGGAAAAGTGACCCTTTAAATAAAAAATAGTTTTACTCATTGATTTCTTCTTCCTCCTCCCAAACACAAACTAGGAGCTCTGATGTCAATTGTTGGCGTAGCAAAAATGGCCCAAATATTTCACATGATGAGATACGATCTTAAACCACTCATGATCTATGCAATAAAGAATATGAAATCAAAAAATAAATCAACAATCACACACAAGATGAGGATTTTGTGTGATTCGACCAAGATGCCTACATCAACAAGAAGATCACTACATGAGAAAAGTAAAAAATATACAAACCTTTCTTACTCAAGCTCTCACCCTAAAACCCAAGCCTTTAACTATGTTACACCATTTTCCCTTACTTCTTTTAACCATGTGAAAAACTCATCTTCCTCTTGATATGAAAGATCTCTTAGAAAAACCCTAATTCTTCCCCATGTAAATAGCCTTATTTTGGTCTATTTTTAGGATTGTCTTCACAATAAGAAAACCCTTCATATTTTTCTCTCCCCTCTCACATTTTTAGACTAATAAGAAAAATTCTTTTTTTAATCTTTTGGAGCGCAACTATTAAAAGAATCCTTAACTTCAGCAAAGTCCCACTCCTTCACGTTGAAGGAGTTTTTAATTAGCTAGAAATTTTCAAAAAACCTAATATAGATATGAGTACTGAAAACTCAACATATGCGAGTCCAATAACAATTCCTTATATCCATATCTAATCTGTTATAACCAACTTGAACCAAGACAAAATTTAAAGATCTAAAAATGGTAAGAACCGATAGCCTTAGTCCTAAACTATTGAATTAAATGAGGATTAATGTTATGTAAGTTAGAATAACAAAAGGGAGGAGAAGCCTCATTGCATGACATGGTTTTGTATTTTGCCTTCAGACTATCTAACCCTTCTATGCAAATAAAACAATAACCACCTTTGTATTTCTAAATTCATCCTCTCTTACACAAAACATGTGGAATCATGATCCATTGGTTGGATTCTCAACTACATGCCCTCAACTGCAAATGCCTTATGGTTTAGCCATGTCCCTATCTCTATGCATATTTATAGGTTACAAAGTGGGAACACATATGCAAAAAACTTTCGACACTAAATAACCATATTTTTTACATAATTTAGTTATTATAGTTCATATATGATATGATTAGGATATTAGAGTGTAGAACCGCCCATGTTGGCATAGCTCGACCTTCGAAACCTCGATACTATTGAGAAACCGATTTTTCTTGGAATCTCAAAAGGGATACATTAGCATGGCATAAAGAAAAGTACTCTCTCTCTCACACACACACACACTCACGTGTGTGTGTGTGTGTGTGTGTGTGTGTGTGTGTGTGTGTGAAATATTGGAGATATTTGATTACAAGCCAACACCTCTCGAGGAGAGATTGTTACAGCATAGCCTCCCTAGAAGACAAGTCTTGGGATTGAATCCCCTTGGCAGCATTTCAATGTGAGTGCATTGATGTCTACTTCTCCAGCCTGTGATGCAAGTTCAGAGCATTAGTACAAGAGATTGATTTTATGAGACAATAATGCAAAAACAAAAAAAAAAACATTTATGGGGAGTGTTGGAATAGTACAATAGGTTGCTTTTATGGGATCATAATGCAAAAAGAAAACAACTATGGGGAGTCTTAGAATATTTCTCTTAAATTCCTTCACACAGTTTCCCTTTTACCCATAACTAAATAAACCTAACTAGTTTACTTAAATTAATTTTAAACATGTCACTTAATATTTATTAGGTTAATTACATAATCACCCCCTAAACTATCTGACAATATACAGTTTCCCCCGTCATCTATCAATAATTACAACAACAAAAAAAACAAAAAACAAAAAAACAATCAGACATATTCTAGTTACAGAAGTTAGCACAGGGTGATGTTACCTTAATGCCTATCAGTTTAAACTGTTTTCTTTAACAATGAAACCTTTATTTTAAATGCTAAAATTAACGTTGTAGATTGCTAACTAATGTTTGTCAAGTAATAGCCTCAATCTTCTTTCTTGCTCCACCCTCATCTCTCCTCCCGTGGCGGACGATGATGATAGTAATAGCCCCAATCATGTTGCAACTAAGCTCCCATAGTAAAGCTCATGAGACATATGAAACCGACGTCCCCGTTAACTTAAAAGAGATGTTATTGGCGATAACCAACGCCCTAACCCCCCCCCCATCAATAACCTACATTTTCCTTTCTCAAATAAACCAGCACCCAAGAATGCATCTTCCCTTCTCAAATAAACCAGCACTCAAGAATGCATCTTCCCTGCTCAAAGAAATCGATAACTGATGCTCCAAAACACCCCCCAAATATTGACACCCCAACGATCTGCTGCACAGGTAAATTTTGCAAATTCTTTTGTTCTCCCCTGCATTTTCCCTTCTCAAAGAAAACCCTAAAACCATGCATTTTCCATTCTCAAAGAAAACCTTAGAACCCTACACCTTCCCTGTTTAAAGAAAACCCTAGAACCCTATTTTGTATTTAAAATCTCAAGAACTCAATTAAGCTTTATTGCCCTCTGGTTTGGAAGGTCTTCACGTATAGAGGACAATGGTTAGGTATCCTTTAACTTCGATTGAAATAATTTTAGTTATTCTTTTTATTCAATTTCATTTCAAAATTTTCTTGATTTTAGTTTTTAATTATTTTAATTTGAGGATCAAATTGTTATGATTTTATTCATAGTTGGGGCTTCTAGCATTTTAATTGAATGTTTTTTATTTCTATGAGGAGGCTTTTAAAGCACCCAATGCTTGTGTTCAAAAGAGAAGCATAGAAAATATTATTTGATAGGTGAATCATTCGGTGAAGACCACCCATTGTAATGAGTTAGTGGTTAGTTGTCTTTGTAATCATTAGGTGCATCATACATTCACTTTTAGGGTATGATGACCATTAGTTCCATCATTCCATCATATCCTACAATAGAGTGATTTGTCAGTGATAGAAATCCAAGAGCAAAAGAGAGAAAAGAAATAAAACAAGAGTTAAATGGGGTAACTATCACATGGTGAAATATTACTTGATAGCATAGGAAAGTTTGATAACATTCCAATGTGAGACTTAACAGGCACATAAGAAAGTTTGATAGTTTTAAGAGGCACATAGGAAAGTTTGATAGCATTCCAATGTGATTCCAATGTGGGACTTAAGAGGGCAATGTGACTGTGATGATTATATTTTCTAATGTTATGATTATATTTTCTTGTATACAATTTTCTTGTTTTTTCTATAGTTTCTTGTACTAATTATGATTGCAAATGGTGCGGTCATATAGTAATAGCGTGGTTGTATGGTGATGGTGGCAGTTGTATAATGATGGTGGTGGTATTATGGTAGTTGTTTGTGGTTGTTTGTGGTGGGTATATGGTAGCTGTGTGGTGGTGGTTGTTTGTGGTGGGTTTGTGGTGGGTATTTGCTGATTGTGATGGGTATATGGTAGCTATTTAGGGTAGCTTTATGGTGGTTGTTTAGGGTGGTGTATTGGGGAAAATAATGGATATTTGGTGCTTACGTTTGTTGTGTCTATGTTATGTGGTTGTTGTGGCTTATAAACCTAGAAGTAATGGTTGAAGAGTTACTTACATTAGAAGTTCATTGTGGTGAGAAGTGGTAGCAAGGCCAAGAAGGACATTACCTGGGGGATTTGATAATTTCACTCATCTAGTTAACCCTGATATATATGTACTCATATATGTGCCTCCAAGAGGACATAGCTAAACTTACAAAAATACCAAAGGGGGGCGTATTTGATATATATATTATAAATTGCAAGGATATGAGTATGGTTGGTGCAACTAGATGAAGATGTTTTTATCATGTTTGTTTCTCATAAGGGAGTGAACACTATAGTGATATTTGCCATTGATACGGAGTTGAGCCACTCCAAGCTATTGGATATGAGAAAGAAGTTGATATAGACATACCAAAGTTTTGTGATGTTGATGAGGATTCCAGTGTTAGTGATTTTGATTAGGAAGATGGTGAATTTGATGCAGCATTTGATGAGTGATGATGTAGATGGTGTATCAGTTCATTTAAATGTTGATGATAGTGAACACTATAATGATATATGGCATTGATAATGAAGTTGAGCCACTCCAAGCTATTGGCTATGAGAAAGAAGTTGATAAAGACATAGTAGAGTTTTGTGATGTTGATGAGGATTCCAGTGTTAGTGATTTTGATTAGGAAGATGGTGAATTTGATGCAGAATTTGATGAGTGATGATGTAGATGGTGTATCAGTTCATTTAAATGTGGATGATAGTGTCGTGGAATGGAGAGAAGCTGTCCATTATATTGAGGGCCTCTTTGGTTACTTTCATGCATCGTTATATGAGATGATATGCACATCTAATTATGATGTTGATCATAAGAAAGATCACATGCATGGAGTTTACCTATGAGACTCCAAAGCTAAAGAAAGGTATGTTGTTTCCATCCGTTGATGCCTTTAGGGAGGCATTAAAGGAATACACTATAAAAGAAGGTGTTAATCTTGTAAAGATAAAAACAAAACAAATAACAAATAACAAAAAATTGAAATGACTCATGTAATAGTAAAGTGTATAGTTGGATTATATAGTTCCAGAGTTTATACCTCCCATTGAGATGATGTTTCCTTGAAATTTGAAAATAAAACCATTGGACCAGAGCACTCTTGTCTTAGAATGGGACAGAATAAACAAGCAAGTAAGAATTAGATTGCAAGTAAAATAATAGATCGTTTAAGGGTGACCCTAGTTGGAGTAGGGAGTCAATTATACAAGAAATGAAGACAAAACAAGGGTTGGATGTGTATGTCATAAAGATATATTGAGTAATAAGGAGAGTTCTAATAGAAATCTAGGGTACCCATGACTATTGGATGAGGAAAGTACCCAAATATGGTGAGATTTTATTGTGCATGAACCCAAGAAGTGTGATGAAGATAGGGGGTTGACACTTGACAGACCATTACCTCATGGACTGGCTTATTTTTAGAAACTTTTCATCAAATTAGAATCCATGCATCATGGTTTTATTGATAGTTGCATGAGGTTCATCAAATTAAATGACACATTTTAAGAGTTCCTTTCATGGTGCACTCCTTACAACAGTTGGCCTAGATGCAAATAATAGGATTTTTCCAATTACACTAACAAGAGTGGAGAGTGAAAATAGATATAGTTGGGTATGGTTTCTTTCGCCTTTGAAAACTACAGTTAGTATTCATGATGAGAGTAGCTAGACATTCATGTTGAATCGGCAAAAAATAAATTCTATAATTTTAATGTCATATTGTTTAAATTTACTTTTACTTTAAACCTAGTTTTTCATTAACAATTTTGTATGGTGTCAAGTATTGTTGGATGTCTTTGCTAACATCATTCGGATGTCAGTCATCATTTTTGTGCAAGATATTGTATGCCAATTTTAAGAAGTATGATGATCTGGCATTGAGAAATATTTTTTGGAGTTGCTAGATCTTATGTCAAGGTGAAGTTCAACTAATATATGGGTATCATAAAGGCCATTAGCCCTTATGTGCATCGATGTTTGGCAAATATCCATGCCGAGTCATGATCCAAGTATGCAATTGGCCCACGTGTCAAATGTAATCGAATTCCATGGCATCTCGTTCAAAGTTTTTGAAATTCCTTGTAGGTTAATCTTAGAGGGGGGTGAATAGGATTTTTAAATTCTCTTTAAGTTCTTTAAATTCTCTAGTTGAATTTAACTCAAGATTAACCCCATTTGCTTGTGTATGTTAGGTATAGTGTTCAAGCTAGGTTGTTGTAGTGATTTTATGTAATTAAAACAAGACAAGTGATTTTGTGAGTTGGCTTAGTACATGGAATAACTAAAAGTAAATGGCATAATCACATACAATCAAACACACTAGATAAGATATGTAGTTGTTCGACATGATGGCCTATGTCCACTCTCCGAAAAGCTCACCATTGAGCTTATGTAAATTTTATTAAGATTGAGAACTTACAATCTAGGTTAAAATTAACTAAAACCTTAAACTATTTGCTAAAACAAACTATCACCTACTTCTAGTGTCTCCGTTGAGTGTAGAGTCATTTTCTATGTCTCCGGCGAAAGTCAAACAATACTTAAGATTGCATATGAATGTTATGAATGCAAATGTTACCTCTTAATAGGTCGATGTTTCTATTCTTACTAAATGGGAGTGTTTCTTGATGAGTTAGTCTAACTATGTGACCCACAATGCTTCAAACCTTAGCTCTTGTGCCACTTGAGCCTCCACGAGAAAGGTTTCCTCTTAGGACAACCCACAAACTCCTCCTCCCAAAGGTTGTAGTGGAATGTATAAGAAGGGATAAGGTTAAAGAAGATTTTTCTAAATAAATCTACCTTTGGAACTCAACCAAAATGGATTTGGGAAGTTTTCTCTAGCTAGGGAACTCTCTCAAATGCCAATGTATGAGAAGTTTGAATGCTTGAAGTTCTAACTTCAAATGAGGGTTCATTTGGCTTTATAAGGACCGTGGGGCTCCTAGATTCCTTGGATCAGAATCTTTCCTAACGGTCAAATGACATGTTCCCTAGGATTAGAATCGCACTTGACATATTTATTCTTTTCAGAAAAAAATAGTCTCGATCTTGATCACGAGATCTATGGCCGATCATAATCGTGATCGATCATGATTCTGACCGATTAAGGCAGAGATCACAAGGTCATAAGGCTTGGGAGTCATGCATTTGAGCATACCGTATTCGATCACAAGATCTGTGATCAGTCACGACCGTGATCCTTCTCATGATTGATCAGGATAGTTGTGTCACACCACTCGGGAATTTTTAGTCTAAGTGTAATACACTTGTGATCGTTACAAATCGTGATCGATCATGACTGTGATCGATCAAGAGATTTGTGATCGATCAGGACCCTGATTCAAATGAAAAATCTACACATGTTTGGGTCTTTATGAGGTCCACTCTTCTAAGTCCAAAAGTGGATGATACAACACATGCCTAGACATCTAATGGGCCAACTCACATGTCTCTCCTCACCATGAATCATGCATGCATATACCTTTGAATTTTGAGGGCTTGAGGCATCCCGATGTATCTTCCAATCTTGGTCTTCTACTCTATAATCTATCTTGTCTTCTTCACTTGAGATGATTCTTCAAAGCACTTTGGAACACATTCAAGACATAAAGATTATACATGCTTGTTTTGATCATGGAATTGACAAATAACACATATGGGTTAACAGTGTTTTTTTCATACTAAAAAACTGGTTCTTCTACAACGAAAGGGACCTTACATATTTCTTTTCTTTTTTAGTTTATTTTGATAAGTGACCTTAAATTTCTCTTGATGGCGGCCCAATTGTGGGTCTATTTATATGGTTGAGATCTCTCCTCTTGATCTGATTGTATGGGTTATGCCTCCGTGTGTATGCGTGTGTGTGTGTGTGTAGGGGGGTGTATATACACACACACACACGAGGCCAGATTTGGTAAGACAACTTAGAGAGTGGCTAAAATTGGAATGACATCAAGACATAGTTTTGAGAATCGGACCAGATCCGACGGTCTGACCTTGTTAAACCTGAACCGGCACCATAAACGGTTTTCTAGACACTTAAAACCGTGATTTTTCAAAAACCAGATATAACCGGCAAAACTGATGAAAACCAGCCGATTTTTTAAGAACTCGATTCTAATAAAACCAATTGGTTTTTATTCTTTTAGCAAATTATGAAGAAAAAAATTTAAATGTGTTTTTTTACGTTCCAATCCCACTTTCCATGAATTGTTTTATTTTTTTGGTATTTTTCTATATTTTTTGGCATGTCAAAAATTTGAAACTCAGTCATAAGCCTTATAATGTATTATGA
>JAOXJP010227464.1:0-11299 GCA_025762735.1 Platanus orientalis | reverse complement strand
ATAATGTTGTTGGCCTTAATATATATATATATATATATATATATATATATAAAAAAACAACGACCAGCCTAAAGTTCTATTACAATCCAACTTCTAATTTTAAAGATTCACTAATAACTTCTACTTCTACTCTCTATTACACAACTTCAAATCATATAGACCTCTAACTTAATTAATAATGTTGCAACACCAATCATAAAGATATATGTACTCTAATCATATCTAAACATAAAGATAATGTAAAAAAGAATCATTAAAAAATGGCACATATTGCCTAAAAATAATGGTCCACACGAGACCAACAAAATCAGTACTGAATGTGCTCATCTAAAGCTCCAGCCATGGCTTATGTAGACTCCCGCTAAGGCCCTACTTGATTCAAATAGAGAGGGACCTCTCCCCCTATGCTGGCAAGTCTTCAAGCTGCTGCCACATGAACTGATATCCTCATCATAAGGTTTCTAGATAAACCTTCATTTCTCGACTGCAGCATTATAGTCTCAATGAAACCGTTCCATTTTAGAAGTTATACAAAATAAACTTGAGATACAACAACGCATTTATAGCGATTTAAAATCCTATTAGTATTCCCAGAATATGATTAACCAAATGAAGCATGAGGATGACAGATAATTTTATATGTTCTGAGCATGGGTCCAATATAGAGCCTATAGTCATATGGATATGAAGAAGTTTCTTCAATATAACAGG
Organism: Platanus orientalis; assembly: GCA_025762735.1. Classification (NCBI taxonomy): domain Eukaryota; kingdom Viridiplantae; phylum Streptophyta; class Magnoliopsida; order Proteales; family Platanaceae; genus Platanus; species Platanus orientalis. Next base: position 10,588 of record JAOXJP010227464.1, on the reverse strand, counting down.
ACAAGTTTCATGTATTCTTTTTTTGTTTGGTAAGTACCAGTTTTTTTTTTTTTTTTTTTTTTTTTTTTTTTTTTTTTTTTTTTGGGGGGGGGGGGGGTGTGGGGGATAAGTTTCATGTATTCCTTCTATGTCAGAGACCACTTCAAAAGGTTATATGATGCACAAACCAAATATTAAATTGAATTACCAATGCAGATTGACTACTTTCTGATAACATGAGAATGATTCAAATGTTGTTCTTCATTGCATATTATCTCAAACCCAACTAAAGATTTTGATTCTGCACAATTATATAAAGAAGATCATAATAAATTTTATCCTGAAACTAGTGATAAAGCTATCACTAATTTAAATTATCCAATGCCTAGCAATCAAATAAGCAATCAAAAGAAGTTGAAGACTCCAAATGTACAAAATATAGAAAGAAGCCAGTAAAAAATAAATTACATACCATTTTTTCCAGAGTCGAAAACAACATCCTGGAGGCTCTCAGCAACTACTACCTTCACAGGTTCATTGTTAACTTCAGGAATAGGTTCCGACTTTTTGAACGGCTTTAAGTTGCCATCCTGCGTCCATGCACAAATGTTAGAAATATTGTGATGGATAACCGAACAAGTTATTCCCTCTCTAAAAAAAATGAAGAAGAAAAAGATATTCTAGTAACCATGCCATGAATTTGCAACTAATTCATAAGTATAAAAGTTACAAAGATTTAATTTCAAAAATGAGGGAAAAAAAAAGACTCATCTCAGCACTCTGAACCTTAACAGGAGACCATTACCACAAATATAGAAGATGTAAATAATAAAAGTAGAAGCATCACCATGTATTCCTTTAACCAAATTGCAATATGATCAGGCTCCAAATTTGGTTTGAGATATTTCTGGCCATCGTTATTCTGTATGATGATGAGAGGCACTTGATCTTCATTAAGACCAAAATACTGTTTAAACAATGAAAAATGTAACATGTCATAAAGATACGATGAGTAAAAGGAACCAACAAAAGAAGGTTTGATATAGTAAAAGATAATAATTACCTGGAAGGCACCTTGACTGGCCTCAAGGTCACCTAATAAAAAGCCTACTCCCTTTCCTTTGTAAAGGTCGGCAACTTCATGATATTTTGATTTGAAAGCATCAACAAGCTCACTGCTGAAGTTCAAAAACAGCATGGCCTGTCCAAAGGAAGATTATTTTAGGGAGAAATAAATTATCCATTAGATTGTTCAAAGGGGGAAACCTTTAACAAAAATGTTTGTATCAGAAAAGAAATCCAGTATTAATGCAGGAAAATATGCTGTCAATAAATTAAAATTGGATGACCATGGGTAGTCCACACGATTTGGACTAAGTATATCAGGATTTTTGTTAATTTGTAATAAGGCCTTCTTATAGCCAGGAGTCTTTTTATAATTTCCATAGTTTTAGGGGTCTCAATGTAAAAGAAAATATATATATATATTTAGTGTAGAAAATGGGCCACACTATTTAAGTTTTTAAGCACTTCTATTGGACTATTAAAACAGTATAGAAGGGGGCCCACAAATGTCAAATCACATGAGCATCTTTAGGGAGAAAATCTTGCTGATTTTCAAGATTATTGGAGCCCACATGTGAGCTTCGCAATTCCTACAAGAGTTCCAAGATTTTGGAAATCCTTGTAACACCCAAAATTTATTGCTTGTCAAGCAAGTAAAGTCCCTTTAGTTGAGTATTTTAATTTAGTAGGATTTTCTTATAATTTGATAGAAAGTTTATGAATTAATCCTATATTGTAACATTCCTCACCAATTTTATTACATCGTTGGGCCTCTTAAATAGGCTTACATTGACTTCCAAAACAAAATAAAATTCCTAGATTCTAGGACTAACTAATTGACAACTTCTAAAATAAAAGAGTCCTAAATAAAGAGGGAGTCTTTGTGCCACATCACTTGGCTTGCTAACCAAGCTAGTGGGCTCCACAAAATATTCTTAAGATCTCCAAAATTCTAGAAATCCTAGCTATGTCTACCAGCTCATCCATGGACCCTACAAAATAAAATAAAAACAAACCAAAAGATCCCAAGTAGTGGCAGTACGACCAGCACCTTGTAGACCCCCCATGTTTTGAATTTTTAACAATAAAAAGCCACAAAGATTGCTGGTCGTGTGCCTCATAGAATCCTTAAAACTCAAGGCAATATTGTCTTATTACATTGAACTCCCTAAAGGCTAAATAATTCTAAATAAACTCTCGGCTATTAAAGGCCTTATTACATTAAAAAAAAATAACTATTAACACACAGAAAAAAAAAAACTTAAACTACTGGACACATCCATTAGTTTAGCATATTGCTCCCCTCTACATCAACAAGTTCATGGTCGAACTTCTTCAAACCCAGGGAGTATAATGCAAAAGCCAATAAATTAAAATTGGATGACCATGGGTAGTGATATGGACATGGAAGATCAAGTGAGACCCACATGAAATGGCAATGGCAGCTTGTAATAACACTCGATGTCAAGGGTTTTTTGGTAAATTTGTAGTGGTGGACAGCTACCAAAATTCTACAGAATTCAAGTGTCTAAAAGGTCAATTTGTGGGTCCCATGGAGGGCTGGATGACAACTCTTTAGGAGTAGTTTTAGAAGTAGATTTTAGTCAATAAAGTGGGACCCCATGATAGCTGTATAACAACCTTAGAGAAGAATCATATAAGATCTTCTCAAGCTATCAAGATTTAGGAGATTTGGTCTTTTAAATTCAGAATGCTACATTTTTTGGGAATTACTTGTTAAAGGAGATTTAGTTTCTTTTTAAAGCTTAAGTTGTAATCTATTTAAAAGGTCACTGGTCAACGAATAAAATCAATGAATAATAAAGAATTGCTCTTGAAGAATACAATTGTTGTCTTCTTACTCTTCAACTAGAAATTGGTTCCCTTGAAGAGATTCCTTAGGTTTATGCACGTTGGTGAGAGGTCAACACATCCTTGGTTTTTGTAGTGTAAAGCTACAAACTAGGCTTTTTCTTCTCTATTTTCTTCTTTTCTTGCGATTCTTAGTGCTTGGATATAAATACTCTAATTTGTTTTGCCTAGATTTGTGGGGACTTGTTCTGGAAATATGAAGTTATTATCCTATAAAATTCCAACCTCATTGAATAAGTTTATGGAGAGCTTTGGTTGTTCTTAGTTGTTGTCCAAATTTGTTTTATCTCAGTTTGAATCCCCCTAGTGGTACCAGCCTCCTTGAAGCAATTTGTGGGCCCATAACCCATAGGTAAACAGCATCCCTAAGCCGTCATGCGTCAATTTGGTATCAGAGCTAAGTTACCAGCTAGTCTCCACTCAGTTGGGGTCCTTCAAGTTAATTTTCTCAATGAGTTGTGTAAGGCCACCAAGATTGGACAAGTATAGATGGTTGACTAGACTTTGGTGCAAGGATTCTCCTGAAGTTGAATTACAAAAGATCATATATGGCATTAATGACATAGAGTGGATAAAAAGGAATGAGTACCATGTTGATAGACTACAACTACTTGTTCTCCAAGAAAAGAGACAACTAATCCATGAGAGGATTGATGAGCTTGAATGGAATCATAAGCACGAGCAACTAAGAGAGACAAAGCACGAATATGATGACTTCAAGGCAAACATCAACAATATCTTAGATGAAGGTTTTGCCAAAATTCAAACAATCCTTGCAAAATCTCAACAAGGTAAGTAGGAGGTGACTAAAAAGAATATGGAGTCTGATATACTGCCTGAAGTGAAGGAGACCAAGAAAGAAGCTAAAGAACTTCAAGTTCAAGCCTTTTTCGCGATAGATGAGACCAATGAAGAAGTCAAGTAACCATCTAGCGTTGAGAGCGAGAATCTTGATGCAAGAAATGTTGATTGGATCGGTGCGGAGTTGTCAAATGAACCAATGATGATTGAGGATGCAAGTGATGTTGCCCCGGTTCGTGACCAGCCCACAGATGAGAAGCAAGTCCAAGCCAATGTAGAGCCACCACACCTTGTGATCGTTATACCAGTCCATGGGCCTAAGCAGAAGACAAATGAAGTATACTATGAAGTCTTTCCACTCCCTGACCCTTGTGAGATGAGATGCTTACGGAAGCATGGTTTGAACTACTTCAAGTTATACTCTTTCTCACTACAAAACTCGATGACGAATTTTTTCGAACCAGAGGAGTTTGATGCAAACATGGAAGATCAAGTGGGGCCCACATGTAATGGCAATGGCAGCTTGTAATAAGGCTCGATGTCAAGGGTTTTTTTGGTAAATTTGTAGTGGTTGACAGTTAGAAAAATTCTGCAGAATTTAAGAGTCTAAAAAGTCAATTTGTGGGTCCCATGGAGTGCTAAATGACAACTTTTCAAGAGTAGTTTTAGAAATAGATCTTAATCCATAAAGTGAGCCCCCATGATACTTGTATGACAACCTTAGAGAAAAATCCTATAAGATCTTCTCAAGCTGTCAAGATTTAGGAGATTTGGTCTTTTAAATTTATGAATTTTTTAAATTTACAATACTACATTTTTTTGGAATTACTTGTTAAAGGGGATTTTTTTTTTTTTTTAAAGTTCCTTTTTAAAGCTTAAGTTGTAATCTATTTAAGATGTCACTGGCTAACGAATTACAATGAATCTTAGAGAATTACAGTTGTTGCCTTCTTCCTCTTCAACCAAAGATTGATTCCCTTGTAGAGATTCCTTAAGTTTATGCACATTGGTGAGAGAACAACGCATCTTTGGTTCTTGTGGTGAGAGGCTACAAACCAGGTTTTTTCTTCTCTATTCTTTTCTTTTCTTACGCTTCTTAATGCTTGGATATAAATACTCTAATCTATTTTGCTTGAAATTTTTGGGACTTACTATAAGAGTATAAAGCTATTATCATATGAAATTCCAGCCTCATTGAATAAGTTTCTTGGGAGTTTTAATTGCTCTTAGTTGTCCAAATTTGTTTTATCTTAGTTTGAATTCCCCTAGTAGTACCAGCCTCCTTGAAGCATTCTGTGGGCTCATAACCCGCAGGTAAACAGCATCCCTAGGTTGTCCTGTGTCAGGAAGTCCACACGATTTAGACTAAGTATATGAGGATTTTTGTTAATCTGCAATAAGACCTTATGGCCAAAAGTCTTTTTATAATTTCCATATATAGTGTAGGAAATGGGCCACATTATTTGAGCTTTTAGACACTTTTATTGGGCTGTTAAAACAACTTAGAATGGAGCCCACAAATGTCAAATCGTGTGAACATCTTTAGGGAGAAAATTTTGCTGATTTTCAAGATCATTGGGACCCACATGTGAGCTATGCAATACCTACAAGATTTCCAAGATTTTGAAGATCCTTGTAGTGTCCAAAATATCTTGCTTGTCAAGCAAGTAAAGTCCATTTAGTTAAATATTTTAATTTAGTAAGATTTTCTTATTTTTTATAGAAAGCTTAAGATTTAATGATGTAGATTGTAGGGATTTTATTTTTATTTTATTCCATTGTGCGCCTATTTAAAGAGGCACCCATATATTTTTTTTGAAAAAGATAATGTATACATTGATGAAAAAAACGAAGTACAAGAAACGAAACTGGCATAAGGAATGTCAGTTGATTAATTGAAGAAGAAAAAAACAGATTTGTGACTTGGAGGATTTCCAATAGGCCATGGGCCATTTATCCCCCTCAAGAGGTTGAGTTGTGTCCACACGAGCAAAGTAAACACCTCTTCTTCCTTGCTCTCGTTTGCCTCTCTTCTAAAACCCCTTCTATCTATCTCTCTCCTCTCTCCTCCATTGCTCTCCACGAGCAAGTTTCACTCTCTTTTTTTTTCTTACTTCATCTTTAAAAAAAAATTGATTTTCTAGTTTTTTTAACTAAACCCAAAACAACAACCTTTTCTATATAATTTCAGAGACCAAATCAACTCCAAATTCGTTGAAATTTGGAACAATGGTGCATCTTAGACCCAAGATTCACCCTGTCTGAGCGCAGAATTTTCTCACACACGGCCAGGGGTGTTTTCATCACTTCACACTGCTGCCTAGAAATTCCCAGAAATTTGAATTTTGATTTCTTTCTTCTTTCAAGTTATAGTTTCCCTACACCTATCCTACATCAAGCATGACACTGGCTAGTATTGTCAAATCATGCATGTGCAACAAATATTCCCAAAAATAGATCATTCAATTAGTAAAAGGAGAACATATACAAACTTGAAGTGCAAGAACAAGTTATACTTCCCTCTGAAACACTAAAGGTATCCAGAAACAAATGCATACGCAGAATTTTTTGATGCACGGCGAGGGGTATTTTGGCCATTCCATACTGCTGCCCAGAATCCAGAATTTGAATTTTGATTTCTTTCCTCTTTCAAGTTGTAGTTTCCCTAGACCTATCCTACATCATGCATGACACTGGCTAGTATTGTCAAATCATGCATGTGCAACAGATATTCCCAAAAATAGATCATTCAATTAGTAACAGGAGAACATATACAAACTTGAAGTGCATGACCAAGTTATAGTTCCCACTGAAACCCTAAAGATATCCAGAAACAAATATATATATATATATATATATATATATATATATATATGTGTGTGTGTGTGTGTGTGTGTGTGTATACATATCACTTTAGTAACTCGAATCCTGATTTTTAAAGAAAAAAACTAATAAAGCCAAAAAGAACCCAAGAAAGGTCGACTGGAAGATAATATAGACTATAAGCAGGAGAGAAGGTATGAAGAGCAAAAAAGTTATGATCTTTATAAATATTTCCAATTCTAGAATGGCTGCACCATCAAAATAAATGTTCTTGGGGAGGTGAGTAAGATATTCCTTGTACGCAATGTAACAAGGACACTCCATTTCTTTTTGATAAAGGACACTCCATTTCTTTTTGATAAATAAAGACACCCCATTTCTTTTATATTTAGCCAACCCTCTCAGTCATCCACCTCACTTTATCCTGTTGCATTTACCACCCTCGTCCTCTTCTCAATAAATTTCCCTATTTACCAAACAAAAAAGTCCATGTCATGCAGGAAAGTTGATGGGATGCTGTAAACTTGAGGGTAACGTGCCATAGGTTCAAATCCTGAGAAATCAAGCCCCTATAGTTCAGCAGCACTCAAAAGTACAAATCGGAAATCTCTGAATAGAATATTACTCTTAATAAAGACTGAACTATATCTCTGATTAAAGATTAGTTCAACCGAACCTGATAGAAACCAAACCATATCCAAACCTCCAATAAAATCAGCACCAAAGAATATCATAAAGCTGTAATCAAAGTATTTCATGATTACAGTTAAACTGAAGTGTTTCAGATGATGTATTTATAACTCCAAACCTCAGGCTTAGAAAATAACTCCATAAATAAAGTACTGAGTTGATGAGGAGCACAGCACTTATCTGATAAGCCTTTTAAAAGTTGAACTTGATAAGCAAAAATATTGCTCCACATCCAACAGTTTCAACAGCAATTGATATTGATGAACAAAACCCATAGAGAAAAGATGGAAGAGAAAGAGTCCAATTAGCATAGACTGACTGGCTGTGTTACGAAACAATTTTTTTGTGATGAATAGGTGTCTTGAGTCTCTGTGAGCAATTTTAGGCTGACACGCGGTGTGTTGGGGTTAAAAGCATTAAAAAAAAGTGTTCAGTTGAAAAAGTAGGTGTCCAAAAAGAGACAAGAAATTCAAAAACACATCATGTGGCACATTTATAAAGGTTCACAGACAATCATTCTCCTTGTGTTACAGCACCAACTTACTAACAGGTTTTGTTAGAAGCACCAACTTACCAACAGATTTTGTTAGAAGCACCAACTTACTAACTAGATCCCACAATACCAATCATAGAAGATAGACGAAGCACCAACTTTCTTTCTTTTTCTTTTTCTTTTTTCTTTTTTTTTTTTTTATGAATTAAAAACTTTATTGGTAAGAAAGAAAGGGACAGAAAAAAGGGGATGAGAGATCCCCAAATACAAGAAACAAAAAAGGGGCTGCACCCCAAGCCAAGCCAAAACCCCTACACCTGCCCCCAACCTTCAATAAACCCCAATAGCATTTGACTAATCCCTGACAAGAGAACCACTAGGGAACCCCTCGTAACCTCTACACCTTCTAGCCCAAAAAATAATCAGATCCTTGGATCTTCTACACACTAGATAAGCCGGCACCAAATAACCCCTGAAGACCTGGTTGTTCCTTTCTGTCCAAACCACCCAACAAACTGCAGCAAGCACAACCTTCCAAAGCCTCTTTCCAAAACAGTTGAAGTCTTTCAACTTCCATCCTTAAGAAAATTCATCAAGTTCCTGGGAGCCATGAAGCACCAACTTCAAATAGAGATACATTAGGGTTTTGTCTCTCAAACCAAATTAGAGACCAAAATCTCCTAACTTCCAAAGAAACCTACTAAAAATAAACATCTACTAATAATGGACTGAATTAAAAACTATAATCTTGTAACATTAAGTACCCTTTTCTATTTGCTAGACCCTAAAATAAAAGAATATACTAAGAAAAACACTATTCCCATCAATTACTGATACCAAATCAGTATTTTGGTCATAACTCTCACAAATCACATTGGATTTGTGAGAATTTGGTCTCATTTGAAAGGCAACTGAATAACCTTTCTACAGGCACCAAAATCTTGCCGAATGGGAAAACTTTAACCTCTGAAAGAACTAAAGGCAAATTGCAGGATTACGATTTATAATAAATCAAACCTAATAGGAATAAATAAATAAAAACCAAACTCTAAGTGGTTCCCACATGATCATCCATGGTGGTCATCTAATTTCTTCTTGTTATTTGCGGTCATGGATACTCTTTGCATCACCATGTTACATAGACATCATGCTATAGAAATGTCTAAGACATGCACTAACACTTTAATTTAGATAAACCTCATTTCATTATAAAGCTCTCTTTTGATGATGTCCTCACCTCTTTGGTGATGTTTTGTTTTGTTTTTGTTCCTTTCAATAAAGTTTTCCCTTTGACCGCTCCAAAAAAAAAAAAAAAAAAACAATCATAAGGCTCTCTTTTCCAAATGATATCTCATTTACATAAAGCTCACATTTATCAGCTTGTCTAATCATTGTTTGAAGAAGCTGAACCTAACCACCTGGTTAAATTGGATATCCCATGAATAAGCCCCATATCCGGTTCAATCTAGCGGATGTGGGGCCGCCAAGAGAGTGGCAGTGATACCCTCCTGATTATGGGCCCAAACAGTAGCTAAAACCAATATTTTAAAGATGAAAGAATGTAAGAAGGCAATTCTGGAAAATCCATGACAGTGGTGTGAAAAACCAAAATAACCCTGGCTATGCATCAAAAAATTATGCGCTCTAACAGGGTGAATCTTGGGCCTAAGATGTACCTTTGTTCCAAATTTCAACGAATTTGGAGTAGATTTAGTGTGTTGAATTATAATCACAAGATTGTTGTTTTAGATTGAGATTCAAGAACACCCAACAAGAAAAGATCTTAAATGGGGTCTTGGTCTGAAAAACAGTGGGGATGATGGGAGACAAGTTTAGACGATAGGGTTAGATCTTGGGATTCTTGAAGGGCATGGTTTCAAGTTTCAGTTGATAAGTATCGGTTTTGGAGGTTTTCGAAACGAAATTGTATGGTACTTTTACAAGTACCTAGTATCGTGAATCATAGTTCAAAATCTCGCACGATACGACGTATCGAACTCGCAACCCTGCAGCACGATAAAGTATAGTACAGTGAAATATCGAGGTCTGGACATGTTATCGCGAGACGTATCGCATATGCGTCTTGCGATAACATGTCCAAAATGGTCATTTTTTTGTCCAAAATAGCTTGAGACACGCGATACAGGGGAGTATCGCATGCCGCGTCTCGCAGACAACTACCCCCGTATCGCAAGTCACCAAAAACCTCAAAAATCTTTTTTTTTTTTTGCAATTTTTTGCTTCATTTAGCTTCTAGAGACTAAATCTAAGACTCCATCTGAATCTATTTCGTTTGAAAATGGAGATTTGAGCCGGATCGAACCCGAAACCCCAAATTTCGATAAAAACTTTGGTAATCTTTCTATTTCTTCTCTATTTCTTGTAAAGCTTTTATATGTTATATATTTCTGATAGATCTACACATTCATGGAAAAAAAATTTCGGAAAAAAATATATTTATTTAATTTTTTCTCGAAAAATTCAAAAAATTGAAAAAAAATAAAAAAAATTACATGAAATGAAGATTGTTTGGTATAATTTTTTTATATGTTATAATACATATCATTTTGCACATAATATATCAATTTAGTAGATTTCTGAAAATAAAATATTTTCTGTATTTATTTAAAATTTAAATATTTTAAAAAATTCAAAAAAATGCACATAATATATCAATTCGATTTCTCTATGACTTTATCTTTCCGCATTGTATTTCTCTTTTCTCTACTCCAGTTTCATACTTTCACTGTTGTAGTTTACTTTTACAATACTTATGGATGTGGATTTATAGCTTTTTTTTTGCAATGTGTAGTGTTATTTACTTATTTATCAACCTCTTAACACTTAAAATTCTGCACATGTGCG
>JAOXJP010227463.1:0-11299 GCA_025762735.1 Platanus orientalis | reverse complement strand
GGAGGGAGAGAGATGAGGGGTGCCGGAAGGGAGAGAGGGAGGGAGAAAGAGAGGGGGAGTGCGTGAGAGGGAGGGAGAGAGAGGGGTGCCGGAGAGGAGAGAGGGAGGGAGAAAGAGAGGGGAGAGAGAAGGAGGGGTGCCGGAGGGGAGAGAGGGAGGGAGAAAGAGAGGGGATAGAGAGGGAGAGAGGAGGGGTGTTGAAGGGGAGAGAGGGAGAGGGAAAGAGGAAGAGGGAGAAAGAGAGGGGGCAATGCGGGAGAGGGAGGGAGAGAGAGGGAAGGGAGAGAGGAGGGGTGCTAGAGGGGGCGCTGCAACTGCCGGAGGAGGCGTCGAAGCCGCTTGAGGGTCGTCGGTGCAAAGTGGAGGTGTGGGAGGGAGGAGTATTTTAGGTAGGAGACGGATTAGGGGAGGGGTAAAAAATGAAAAACAAAGGTGATGGGACGTTAGAAATTTTTGAGGTGCGAGTAGCAGCTCCCTAAACAAGTTTTGAAGATTTGGGTGTTCCCAAGTGTGGCTATAGCCATGTTCTCCTTCTCCAATGGTTGATGCTACTCATGGCTTCCCTCTTTCTTCTTCTTCCATAAGTGTAGCTGCAAGCTCCCTCTCTTATTCAAGGAATATCTTTATTCTTTTTTATTTATTTTTTAGTTTCTTCATAATTTTTTCTTCCTTTTTATACAACTCTTTTCTCATTCTTTCTGTTATTATTCTTCTTTGTTCTTCTTCCTTCTTTTGAAATCTCTGTTAAAGAACCTTCACTTTTTTTGATATTCTTTGATTTGACTTATCAAATCTTATCAAAATTTTATGAAATTTTAACTGTAGAACCCTGTCACACGTCAGAAACGACCATAAATTTTTAGAATTTTCTGACACGTCAGAGGGACATTTTGGTAATTTTTGAATTTTCTGTTTAAAATTACACAAATACTGTTTTGGGCTATTTTCTTCTATCTTCTCATTTTCTGTTCTAACTCCTTATCTTTTTTCTGTGATTTTATTCTCTGATTTTTAAATTTTTATGGCTACTTGAAGTACTAAATTCCATTATTGATTTATTTGCTTCCGCATCCTTTATTTAAATTTATTTGAGGGTTTTAGAATTACTCTTCATCAAGTTTTGGTATCTTCCTTGTACTGAATCAATTTTGGTATCAAAGCGAAGTTCCAACTAATTCCTATCTAGTTGGGTTTCTACAAGTCTCTTAATTTTAAGGTTTTCTCAATTAGTTCCATCTAGTTGAAATCCCTAGAGTTTTCTAATTGTTCACATCATGAGTTATGATCCTATATTTTGGTATCATTGGAAACTCTATTATGTTCTTCAGAATTTTCAAAGATTTGAAAGCATGATAAAAATGTAGGGGAATATAAACTCACTCAAGAACTTAACCGACTGGAAAGAGTAAAGGAAGATGATAGTCTTGATTATGGGCACTATATGATCCTTAAAGATCAACTTAGTATTATTTAATTCAGACTTCAAGAAATTGAAAGGCAGAAAAGAGTTTGTATAGCAACTCAAGAATTGCTTGATTTGGTTAAGGGTATGCAGGAAGAATTTAGAGTAGAATGCAAAGCAAGAAATGAGATTCATACTTTAATTCGAGTTCAAAAACCTGAATTTGCAAGTTAGACAACAGCTCAGAAAAAGTCAAAAGCCAAAAAAAAAAAGATATCAAGACAAAAGAATTCTTGCAAAGACTATACTTGGACCTTCTTCTCCTACCATGTTGTAAATCATCACTAAAGGCCGCACTTTGCCAAAGCCTGAGAAGATTCTAGCTCGAGTAAAAGCCTAGAAGGGGGCTAGATCAAGATCCAAGTCCAAGCAACCATCTAATCCAAAAGGTAATGCGAGTCATCAATTCTAAGACCTCTACCACATCTACCACCTTCGTAGCGGACTCCTAACATATTACCAAACTATGAAAGATGGTGGTTGATTTTAAATTCGAGGTCGAATTTCTCCCCACCTCAGGAGAATGATGGGGACAATCAAACAAGACTTATGTATGTACCCCCACATAAGAGGGCACGGTTTAAATGTACATGTTATGTGAGATTGATTAGAATTATTTAGGGGTGGGTTAATTTTGTAATAAAGCCAATAGTGCCATGGTTAGTTTATTTTTTGGGTTTTAGTTGTAATCCAGTTTTTTACTTTAGACCCAATTTTTCTATGGTCAAAACTTGACTTTTTGATTTGATTTTGGTGTAATTAGATAGATTATTCAGTTACATTTTTAATGAGACCAAGATTACACAAATCCAAGGTGATTTAGGAAAGTTATGACCAAATTACCAAGGGGTGGTCGCTAAAAATGGAAATAGTGTTTTTTAGAAAGTCTTAGGGTTGAATTTTAGAAAAATAAGTTTTAGAAAGTTTTATGTTTTTAGAAAACTTCGCTAACAAGTTTAGGATTTTAAGAAATTTCTAATTTTAGCAAGTTTCTAATTTTTTAAGTTTGTAAGCCAATTTAGAGGCAACCTCTCTCTTATCCCATAATTTGATAGTGAAGAATAAACAAGTTTTGAAGATTTGGGTGTTCCCAAGGTGTGGCTGTAGCTATGTTTTCCTTCTCCAAGGGTTGATGCTACTCATGGCTCCCCTCTTTCTTCTTCTTCCATGGGTGTAGCCACAAGCTCCCTTTCTCTTTTAAAGTATATCTCTATTCTTTTTACTTTATCTCTTAGTTTCTTCCTAATTTTCTTTTTTTTTTTATACAACTCTTTTCTCATTCTTTCTGTTATTATTCTTCTTTGTTCTTCTTCCTTCTCTTGAAATCTCTGTTAAAGAACCTTCACTTTTTCTGATATTTTTTTATTTGACCCATCAAATCTTATTGGAATTTTATAAAATTTTAACTGGAGAACTCTATCACACATCAGAAACGATCGTAAATTTTTAGAATTTTCTGACACGTCAGAGGGGTATTTTGGTAATTTTTGGATTTTATATTCAAAATTACAAAAACATTATTTTGGACTATTTTCTTCTATCTTCTCTTCTTTTTCTATTCTAACTCCTTATCTTTTTTCTATGATTTTATTCTCTGATTTTAAAATTTTTGTGCCTACTTGAAGTACTATATTCCATTCTTGATTTATTTGCTTTCGCATCCTTTATTGAGATTTATTTGAGGGTTTTGGAATTATTCTACATCAAATTTTGGTATCTTCTCCCTTGTATTGCATCGTTGATTCTAGGACCTTAGCAGCTTTGTGTTGTCTTAAATCTGATCCCTCGTCTTCTTGTGTTTTACCTTTAACCTGAGCTTGGTTTGATCGCTAACCCTTGCTGTTTACCCTGATTGACCTTTCTAGACCATATACCAGTCCCTTTGAACCAAATAACCCCATCTGTTAGCCTATAAAACACTCCACAATCCATTATAGCTTGAGTACAAATTTATTATAGTCAGTTGGTTGTTTACCCACCTTTGACAGTCTTTCCTAGACACTCATAGATTTATTGCTTGTTTGGAGTTAATGATTTATCGCTAGAAGAACCTAATTGTGGATTGAATCCAATGGACACTTATGCTTATGATTTACCACCTTAGTGCTTGCGGTCCATCACTTCTACAACCCATGACTCTAAAATTTGAAGGTCAATGGTTTTCATGGTTAAGTACACTTTTCATTTCCCTTATAGAAAGAATGTTGGGGTCATAATCAATGACTTATATACAAGCAATTCTATTTCTCCTCATTTTTCTGAGAAAATTTCCCAACACCCTGAAGCAAGATCATTTTGTTGTTACGAAGATGGTCACTTTATTATTCGGTTTGGTCGCAAAGAATACATAGATGATGCTGAGTGCTCTTTGTTTGAAAGCATTTACAAGGAACATCCAGTGATTCTAGAAAAGAAATGGTTGGATGATAGGAAGGTTACTTTTGATAAGACCACTAATACTCTGTAGATTTGTGATTGGGGAGTATACTCTATTGTTTCTAAGTTAGATTTGTTAGTGTGGTATCACCTGTTTAGGAATTGTTAGATAAGAAATAACTAAAAACATTTCTAGAATTAACATTGTTTAAGCCTAAAGAGGAAGAGAAGGCCGAGAGTGCAGCCTAAGAATTTGAAGAGAAGGCCAGAGATGTGGAAGAACAGTTTAAAGCTAAGGTTGATGATTTTGTTGTGACGAATTCTGATCAAACTAGTGATGAACAGTTAGTAGAAATAATAGAGATTGCATGATGCAAATAATCAAGCAAGACTAATGCATGTGCCGTCCCACAAGAGAGTTAGATTCAGGCAAGAATGTTATGTAGGTTTAGTAAGGGTCTTATCGGGGGGAACATTTATTTTATGTGTCCAAGTAATAAGGCCAATCGTGCCAAAATTTTGGTTGTTTTTTTATAATCTCGTTTTTATGTTTACTCTACTTTTTCAAAAGTCAAAACTTGTCATTTTGTCTTGATTTTGGTATCATTAGATATGTTATTCAATTACCTTTCTAATGAGGCCAAGATTGCACAAATCCGAGGTGATTTGAGAAAGATATGACCAAATTACTAAGGAGGCATAAGTGAAAAATGGGAATATGAAGATGTCAGCTTGCTAAGTTGGTAAAGTTTGTGGGTGTTGTACCATAAACTTGGGTTCAAAACACGTCTTCACCTAAAATTACCTATAAAAAAATATAAAAAAAACAAGAATAGTGTTTTTGGGTCAATAAGTCAAAGTGTGGGACCCACTAATGTGCTGGTTGACAACCCCTAGTCCTCACAACTTTTAGTAGTTTTAATTTTTAGGAACGTAAATTTTTAAAAAGTTTTATGTTTTAGAAAACTTGGTTAGCAAGTTTAGGATTTTTAGGAAGTTTCTAATTTTAGCAAGTTTCTAACTGTTTGAGGTGCCTATTTAAAGGCACCTCTCCCTCATAATTTGATAGTGAAGAATTATTAAGAATTTTGTTGAATTGGGTGTTCCCTAGGTAGGCCATGGGCCTGGTTTATTTCTCCTCCAAGAGTTGATGTCACTCATGGCTCCCCTCTCTCTTCTTCTTCCATAGGTGTAGCCGTAAGCTTCCTCTCTTCTTCAAGCTATATCTCTATTCTTTCTCTAACTCTCTCTTAGTCTATTCTTAACTTTTTATTTCTTTCTATACTCCTATCTTCTTTTTATCATTATTCTTCTTCTTTTCCTTTCTCATTAAAACACTTTCAAGTTTCTAAAATTCCATGATTTAACCCATAAATTTCTATCGGAATTTAATGAAATTTTAATTGTAGAACCCTTGAACATGTCAAAAATTGTTATACAAATTTTGGAATTTTCTGACACGTCAGATGGCCATTTTGGTAATTTTTGGATTTTCAGTAAAAAATTACAAGAAAATACCCTTTTGGGTTCTTTTATTCTATTTTCACTTTTTTTTTCTTCTTTCTCATCTTAACCTCTATTTTACCATTTTATTTATTGATTTCTCTTATTTTGTGGTTGCTTGATTGCTTTAAAATTCAATTCTTGAAATAACTCGCTTTCACACTTTAAATTTAATAATTATTTGATCCTCTTAGGATATCATACATCAATTTTGGCATCTTCCCCTTTGTATAGCTTCATTATAGATGAGGGTCACATCGTTGTACAAGTTTGTGACCAGCTAGTTGATGAGAAACAAGTGCCAGATCTGGATGAGATTCAGCCTCTTCTGATGGATACACCAATTCTTCATTAGTTACATGACTCAGATGGTTACGAATGGGGCGACTAAAGAAGAGTATTATGAGGTTTTCCCATTACCAACTAGTTATCCGAAGACAGATGATGCATACTATGATGTTTTTCCCATGACATATGTTTACAAGATGATAGGGTTGCATTATAATATAATTGTGGGTAGATTTAGTTTATAGTTATGTGGATCGAGCTCTCCAGTGTTATTGATCCTTTCACTTTACAAAACTCGAGATTAAGTTTTTTTGAATAAGGGGGGTTTGATGCGGACATTATAGCCACGTGGGACCCATATACGGCCTTGGTGGGGTCCACACGAGAAGACATATAAGAACACATGATGGAATCTTTATTGAGTTAGTTTATTGTTTTAACTAATATTTCATGAGTTATTATAGTCTAAGACATGAAAGTCATTTTAATTTTAATTTTTTGGTAATTTTGTAATAAGACATTATTGCCAATGGTATTTTAGTAATTTTAAAGAATCAACAAGTTAAAGTGGGGTCCTCTTAGAGTGCGGGTTGAAATCCTTTAGAAAGACTTGATTTTGACACTTTTTTGTTTTTAAAAAGTCAAGTTTTTAGTAGTTTTGAGTTTAGGAAAGTGTTAAGTTGCAAGTAAGATAGTAGTTTAAGAGTTTCTAATTTAGTTTCTTGGGTTTTTTTTTTTTGAGTTTGTGAGCTTATATATTGGGTTAAACGTTTTTTTATTGGTATGATGAAATTAATAAAGTTTTTGGTTGGTTTGTTGTTTTCCATGAGTGAAACTCCTTCTCTTATCTTCTTTTTTTTTCCTTTATTCTCTTTTTATCTTTTTTTTTTTAATAAATTATTTCCTCCTTATTTGTTCTTCTTGTTATTATTTATTGTTTTCATTTTTTCTAGTTAAGAATCTTGGAAGGTCTAAGTTTTCGTGATTTGATTAATCAAATCAACTTCAAAATTGATGAAATTTTGACCATAGATCACTGATAGATGTCAGAATCTACCATTAAAATTTCGTAAATTTCTAACATGTCAATAGAGATATTTTGGTAAATTTGGGTTTCTGTCCAAAATTTTCAAAATTGCCCTTTTGAGTTTCTTTTTTTTCTTTTTGTCTTTTCTTGTTTCAATTCTTTTAAACCCCTTTAATCAAGTTTTTTATTCTATTTTCATTAAGTCTTGATTACTTAAAGTGTGCTTAAAGTTCAATTCTTGGCTCTTTTACTTTATTCTTGCTTTTGTTAGATCACTTTGGGTTTTATTGAGATTCTTGGTTATCATTATACATCAATTTTGGTATCATCTCTATTGTCCCTACATCAGGTTTCTTGGAACAAGAAGTTCACCTTCCCTAATACAAGCATGGGGTCAACTAGAGGAGATTGAAAGATTTTATCATATTGTTGAGGACAAGATAGTGTGGACCAGGACATCACGTGGGAAATTCACCCTTAAATCATCTTACAAAAACTATATGGAAGACTATTCTTATAATGCTAAGTCCAAGGGAAAGGAGAGTGAAACAATGGCCAGCAGAACTAAAGTGGATCCAAAAAAGATTCAAAGGCTTGAGCTTAGTTGACACAGTATTCAACAGTACACTATATCATATATGGAATGAGCGGAACAACAGTCTGCTAAACAATTCTTCTAAGCCGGCTCAGGAAATAACTAAAATGGTGATTTTTGACACTCAAGTTTAAGCCGAAGGGACGGGGAAGAAATGTGGGAATGATAGATTTGGCCATTACATTACTACCAGATGGAATCTTCAATGTGAGGAGGAGACACCTGGGTAAATTATTGTAGATGGATCAAACCATATTCGGGATATATTTCAGTAAATACGGATGGTGTTGTTGATAATTCCTGGGCCGGGTATGGTGGTTTATTCAGAGATGAGCAAGGGAGAGCTATTAAGGCTTATATGGGATGATCTAGAATTCAACATATCACTTGGAATGAGATGTGGGTTATTCTTCAAGGAATCAAGCTGGCCAACAAATGCAGCTTCAAAAAGATTCAAGTAAGTTCTGATTCACTTTTAGCTGTGGAGGTGATCGAAGGGAAGTGGCAATGCCCATGGAGAATCTTATGCCTTCATCAAATTTGGAATGAAGCTAGTTCCTAGATGAATTTGAGATGAAGCACACTTGGAGGGAGGCAAATCAAGCAGCTGACTTACTTGCGAGCATGGAAATTATAGAGGAGACCATTCTTGAGCCTCATAAGTTTCCAGATGATCTTGACATACTCATTGTTCAAAATTCCACAGATTGGACATACTCGCATGTAACTCCATTTTGTTCGTCTCCCCATATCCCCTATGGAGTAACTTAGTTATCATCAAAAGGTATGCTAGGTTGGAAGGGGAAAACAGCTGCTGAGAAGGCTGGTTCTTGGGTCTGTCGGTTCAACAAGATGGTCTATTTCGGGTTTTAAATCACTGATTGTATTTATGTTTTTCATCATTATCAGTGAATTGTCATCACCTCTCTATGGTTTTGTGCGAGAAAGTGAACTTATGGCACCGGTCAGACGGAGTGTTCTTCTCTTGTGCAAGTTGAAGGTTCCAAGAAAATAGAGAGAACGCTGTAAAAACTCAAAAAGGTGTCTCAAGGCGGTGAGAAAAGATTGAAAACATGCTGTGGCCTTAGAATCAAAGAGGATTGTTCGCGCCCCTTAACTAATGCTAACCTCCGCTTTCTGTCAGGGGGCAGGTACATCAGTGCCGAAAAGTGATATGTGCCCCCGTAAAAAGTGTAAATCACTTTTCGGTACTGATGTGTTCCCCCCTGACAAGGAGTGGAGGTTAGTGATTTTTAGAGGAGCGGGCACAATCCTTTCTCAGAATGGAATGGCAAAAATCTGTATATCTAATCCAAATAAAGGAAGCTTTTTGACAATCTAAATCTGTAGTCAAATCTAATCAAGTTGGATTATGCTTTGGAAAAAAACTCAGAAAAGCTGAACCATCATCGGCATATTGGTGAGTGAGTTCTTGTTATTATCTTTTTATGTACAAAGATACATGTTTCTGTTTTGGGTTCAACCTACATCTATTGAATATGTGTTTTAGCTTTGAAATTTAGGGTTATCAATCAAGATAGTATAAAACCTAGTACTTTAAAAAAAAAAATTTCTCTTTGTTTTTGTGTTTATATCTTTTTGTGCAAAACTAAGTTTCAAATCGAAAATATGAAGAATCATCGTTTAAAGTGGCTATCTATGAACCATGGTACTCTAGCTCGTCATTTTCTTCCGGTTCAATGATAACCAGAAAGTTCTGAACATTTTTAATGGTCAAACACTCGAGAAAAACCGTCACTTGACAAAATTCTGATTTATTAGTAGGTGAAGATATTTTTTTGGATAGGTGACATTGGTGGTTAATTTATTAGTGGGTGAAGACTTTGGCGGTGACATTAGTAGTTAATTTATTAGTCGGTGAAAACGGGTGAAGACTTTTTTTGTCAGACTTTACCGACTTAGCAAGCTGTCATCTTGATGTTATATTCTTGTTATTATGCAACTATACGAAAAAAATTTAGACAAATGAAGGAAATTCTGTAAACACGCAGGATATAAGAAAGGTCCTACAAAAACCAGTTGTGAGAAACATTTAACAGCGAGCGAGACCTCCATTTTGATATGGAACTTGAGAGGAACTTACGAAATAAGTAGACCTCCATTTTGGCATAGTGGGCATCCAGTGGGAGGTGTTGCAACTAAACCCACAAATCAAAGAGAAAAAGGAAATAGACAATGAACACAAAAATACAAAAATATACATGGTTTGGCTTATAGCCTACATCCCTGGGTGAAGACGGCAAGAAATTTTATTATCAATCAATTGAGATTACAAGGAAATCAATCTCTCAAACCCTAAGCCCCAAATACACCCTTGTGCCTCCTTTCTCACTCTGTCAAAGTTGGGATACCTTTGCAGAAAACCCTAACGCAACTTATATATGCGGTTACACAAAAAGAACCAGATTGGGTCATGGGTCAAGCCACTAAAACGGGTAGGGTAAGGCGGCTGGGGGCTTCGCCCTCAGACCCTTGAGCAAGGAGCATGCTGCCTCCCTGCAACCCCCCAACGAGCTCACAGCCCAGTTTGACCGGCGGACACATAGCTTAATCACTAGTATTTCTCTGAGACATCAGTAACTGAAACACAAGGTATAATTTGAGCTATACTCAACAGGAGGCTCGCATGATAGGTTATTAGCTCAGTGGTTATTAGTTCCGGGAGTTATGAAGGAAACTTCGGGCTTAAGTCAGCTGAGCTTAGCCTGTATTTGACAAATTCATAACATGTGAGCCGAGCCTGAGGCTGGGAATTTCGTAACTAGCACAAGTTAATTACAAAACAGAGTAATGAAGTCGGGTTAGTGGGTAGTTTTGAACTGGTGAAGGCGGGTTTTGAAATCTATAAGATGACATACATGCCAATAAAATTTATAGGAACCTAAGCTACATTCATTTATCATTATAGGGATATTTTTGAGAAATTATCGATTGGCCTCACTTTTGAATGTCACACCACAACCCCACTTATAGATTTCAGATTGGCCTTAAGCCCATTTTTTTCTTCTTTGGGCTGGGCTGGGCTGTAAGGTATTACAAATGAACTACTTGCCCAATCCGACCTTACATTTTCCATCCCTACTGACACCAAACTTGTTGGAGTCCTGATCCCCTAGTCATAGACTATCTCTTAGATGGGAGCTATTCAATGGTGAGTCCTAATCCTCTGGACACGAGAAGTGTCGATATATTGGGGTGCTAATTATCATTACTAGCATCTAATGTAAGTGTTGCTAGCACCATTCTCTACTTGTTAAACTTTTTTTTTTGGATTAATCTACTTGTACCTTTGCATTGCAAAAATTCCGCGTCTTTATTCAACTTGAGAAATGCTAATTTATTTTGTATAACCTAAGTTTCCACATACTTGGTTTATTCTTCCATGTGAGGCTTTAAATTGCTAAAATTTCTACATCCAACCCAAATTTCCACATATTAATTTCCCCATACTTAATGAGAATCTAAAATTGCTAATATTCTACGTCCAACCCAAATTTTCAAGTTCTTGTTAGTTTCTGCAACCTTATGAAACATTAGGACTGATGACATTTCAATGTCCAAACCAAATTTTCTAGTGAGGATCACAGGAGAGGGTCCTTACTACAAATTTTCACGTTCTTATTAGTTTCCACGACCTTATTGCAAGACATTAGAACTGATGAAATTTCAATGTCCAACCCAAATTTCTATGTAGTCGTTAGTTTCCATATGTCCTTGGGAGAATTTAGAATTGCTAAAATGTCTATGCCCAACCCAAATTTCCGTGTACTTGTCAGTTTCTGCAACCTTGTGAGACATTAGAACTGATGAAATTTCAATATCCAACCCAAATTTCAACATATTTATTAGGTTTTGTGGCTTTGTGAGAAATTAGAACTGATGAAATTTCAATGCCCAAGCCAAATTTCCATATAATTGTTAATTTCCGTGTTGTTGGGAGAATTCAAAATTACTAAAACATCTACGTCAAACCCTTTTTTTTTTATATGAAGGGTATCCCCGGGCCAGCTTGCGTGCACCACAGGAC
>JAOXJP010227462.1:0-11299 GCA_025762735.1 Platanus orientalis | reverse complement strand
ATTTAACGTGGTTTGACAAACCTACCTACATCCACGGGGGAAGACGATCGATAACTTCACTAATATGGAGAATAAAGAATAGTACAAAACGTACAACGATGAGTTCTCAAACCCTAAGGTAAAACCCTAAAACAAAACCCAAAAAAGAACTCCTAACACCAACTACGTTCTTGTCTCTTTGCCAAAATTTCTCTTTCCTAGCTGCATAAAACCCTTAAAGCATCATTTTATAGGAGACATACACCAAAAAACCCTAAACGGTTAAGTTCTTAAGAAACCTAAAAAACCAAACTTCTAATTATGGACGGATTCCTTGGCTGATGTTGCATGGCGTAGGAATGTGTGGAATCAAGACACTTCCAGCACATATTTCTGTCAAACATTTATCCTACATGGGTTAATTCTGCATTTTTACTACTCTATGAATCAATGCACACC
This sequence comes from Platanus orientalis, assembly GCA_025762735.1. NCBI lineage: Eukaryota > Viridiplantae > Streptophyta > Magnoliopsida > Proteales > Platanaceae > Platanus > Platanus orientalis. Next base: position 10,861 of record JAOXJP010227462.1, on the reverse strand, counting down.
TTAGGTGTTCACCTTTGGTAATTATACTTTTGACTTTATAATCTGATTTACAAGATCTAAATTGAAAATACGTAATCTTTTATACTTTTTATTGCTTTTTTGAGATGTTGATCCTTTGGGAAACATGCACTTAGCAATACCAAGCTATTTTTTTAATAGATTAGGTAATATTGCATTAAAATGACAAGGAGCAAATTGCATAAGGTATACACCACCCCTTCGGGGGACAAACCACACAAACTAAAATACAACAGTGTTCCAATCAAACATCCAATCCTCGAAACGGATCTTGGCAAAAACCAGGTGGATGTGGATCCATGAGAAAATCAAAGAAATTATCTCATCTTAGAGAGCCGTTTCGTCCTTTTTTTGAGATTCAAAAATCCGCATGTTTCTCTCACTCCATAGGGACCAACAGACCACAAAGGGAAACCATTGCCACAATTCTTTACCACGAGGAGATATACCCACCCCGCTTTTTTGGCTCCATTCTTGCATAAGACTAGCCACGGTGTAATGCTGAACCCAAACCCTTCTAAACTTCTGCATGCATGTACTCTACACACTATACACAAAGCTACAGTGCAGAAATAAATGGTCACAGGGCTCCTCTTCTTAGCAACACATGCTGCATCTATTAATAAGCGGAATGCCTCGAACCTGGAAGCGGTCTAGAATAGGGGCCTTCCCATGAAAAAGAATCCAAAGAAAGAAAGCCACCTTTGAGGGAACCTTAGATTTCCATAAAAACTTTGTAGAGTATTTAGAAGGCTCATATTCAGCACCTTATAGCATGAAGATATTGAAAATTCCCCACTTGGGTCCCCTTGCCGCACTCTTTGGTTTTCAATGTTAATGTTGATCCTAACGTTTTCCAGAATTTGCAATAAGACAACCACTTCTCCTCTCTCCCAATCATTGAGGTTTCTTCTTAAATAAAGCTGCCAAGTTACCAAGGCTCCACTATGCGTGAAATGATGATTAATGGTGCTGTCTTTTTTGCCTGCCAAATGAAATATTAATGGAAGTGCGATTTCCAAAGGAGTCTCACAACACCACACATCCTTCAAAAACAGCACCGAATCACCTTTACCCACTTTGAAAGCCACATTCTTTCGAAAGAAATCATATCCCTTGGCAATCCCTTTTTAAAGGCTAGTTCCATAGGTCCCACGGGAAATTTTGCTATCCCAACCCATCTCTTGAAGACTATACTTGGCAGCAATAACCCTTCGACACAAGCTGTTCTTTTCTTGAGAGAACCTCCAGAGCCATTTCATCATGTGAACACTAGACACTATTATCATCCATGTAATGCATATATCTTGATATCCATTTGAAGGCTTTCTTTCTAGATGCTCCATTGAGTTTTCACTCGAGATTGTTTTGTTTGTCTCCTTTACTTATATTAATTTGCACCGAGGTATATTCTGGTTGGCTACAATTTCAATGGAGCAATGGATGCATGATAATGATGCTCATAGCTGATGGTAATCTGTAGTTTCAAATGTTCATTTTATTCGGTATCAATTGGAATTGTACTTACCAAAAAGAAAATAATTAATTTGGCATTCATTCTCACTGATATTTCACAGAGGAAAAGAAATTATTTCAAATTAATTGGCATTATTTTAGACGGAGCCAGAGCTCAAAAGACTTCTTTTTCAGGTCTTCACCCCGAAGTAAATAATTGGCTTCCAAGAGTAACAGTAGAAATGCCCTCACCCATGACCGTTGTCAATGTCATCTCCTTCTCAAGAATTTGATCAAGCTCTATCACAACCATGTCCATTTTTGGTCGCTTTTTTCTGGCTACACTCATGCACTGGAGTGTCAACCTGATCAAATCCTTCATTCCCTCCAAAGTGAAGCTGCCAGCTAGCCGACTGTCCACAAGATCGTTCGAAGCCACACGTGATTCGACCTTCACAAATTTAGAGATACTATAGTAATGAAAATGAAGACTAGATTGCCTATATATAAGTTTATGATGCAAATAAAAAGCAAAAACTGCTCAGAGTTTTAAGGCTGATAAAAGTAGGTCCAAATTGCATTTGGCTGCTTAATGATAGGCAATACTCTGAAGAGTAAATTTTCCTTTGATTAGTAGTTAAAACAGAAACATGTCATGCCCTAATTATCCAAAAAAAGAAGTTATGCCATCAGCTTGCGAGGACAAGGACTAGGCTCTCATTTCTAGAATTAAACAATTTAGCAAATCTAGAAGTAAAAAATCTGAAAAGGCTTGAGCCAGAACCTTAGAACGTATCCCAACAGCTCCAGTCTCCAGGCAACTAATTGCTTGGGAAGACAATGGGAGGCCCAGGACACCGAAGTAATACAAAGTAACTGCTATTTGTTGGGGATTGTATGCTTTCCTACCTCAATTTGTACAATCTTTATTTTAGATGTCAAACACCCAAACACTGAACACTAAACAGCATTTTGTAAAGAAAATGTATATAAAACATGCTTATGTACCCATTGGTTCAAGCTTTCACCAGATCCCAGGAAGTTAATTCGTAAAGCCTCCCCTCCAGTTATGAGCTCCAAAAGAAATACCCCAAAACTGTAGACATCACTCATTTCAGAGGGTGGTCCTGATTCTCCTATCCTAAACAAAGACCCACATGGTTGATCAGATAGAGAGGAAAAATTAATCAAATTCTTCATAGAAGAGAATGCAAGAAAGAAAGGTACTCAGGTTCTTGGAAAGCATTGCCACCAGGTGATCGGGATGAAGGGCCTGCTTCTTCAATTCTTTCAAGTAGTGTAGAAAGCCCTGCATCTGCAACTTTAGCATTGAAGTTTTCATCAACCAGGACATTAGACGTTTTGAAGTTCTTGTGTACTAAAGGAGGTGTCAGACAATGCAAATGGCATAAACCTGCACATTTAGATTCAAACTTATGCTTTCTTCAGTTCATCTCTTTCTTGGCCAGGTAAAAAAGAAGCCTGATTGGATTCTTTGGGATCTACCTTTAGCTGCCCCTAGGGCTATGGAAAGCCTTTGTTTGAACTCTATTTTTGTTGTTGATTCTTGTCCAGTATCTGTCAAGTGAAGAATCACCATTGACATGTATCCCATGCTTGAAAACAATTAAAACAGTTTTACCAAACTGATGCTTACCATACAAATGACCACACACATTGCCATTGGGTAAATACTCAAAAACTAACATTTGAGTGCCATCTTCCTGACAGTAACCGATAAGTGTAACAAGGTTACGGTGCCGAATCTCCGACAGATAACATGCCTATTTGACCACATAAAGGCGTCACCTTCTATACAGATTATGAGATTAGGCTCTTACTTAGATATTTAAATAATCAGCATATGTTTACAGTTCTTTCTTTCCTTCTATTTTTCTCAATTTTAGCAATTAAACACTGAAGTGCTTTATTAAATTAAGCTATTAAAGTGAAGCACTGTCAAGATCTTTTCAGAGGGATCAATTCCAATGATCCCCAGAAAAATGACCATTTTCCTTTGGTAAAAGCAATCAAAAACCTTTTTTTGGCGTTCTTCACAGTACAAGACTCTGCAAGTTTGCAGAATCTGTGAACCCAAAAGAACCTCTGCTTTGTTGCTCAAAGGAGCAAAAATGATGAAATATATAAGGTATATATTATTATATATAAATTTGAAGTCTACAATGGATCTAAAAACAGGGAGCAAAATTGGTGAAATGCATAGAATATAGGTCATAATTTGTTAATTTCAAGTCTACAATGGATCTAAAAACAGGGAGCGAAATTGGTGAAATATATAGAATATAGATTATTACATGTTAATTTCAAGTCTATAATGGATCTAAAAACAGGGAGCAAAACTGGTGAAATGTCTAGGGTACAGATCATTATATGTTAATTTCAAGCCTTTCATGGATCTGAAAACAGATATAGAAAAAATAAGAATTTAAACTTCCTAACTACAAAGCAGACAATATATAAAATATCAAGGATGAAAACAGTAACACCTCTTCTACGAATTCCTGTCGGGAAGCACCTGATCGCCTTTTAATTGCTACGAGAGTCCCATCACCAAGCAAACCTTTGTAGACCAAACCAAAACTACCCTGTCCAATAAGATTGCTTGCACTGAATTGCTTGGTTGCTTGCTCCAACTCCTCCTGAGTGAATTGCTTTGCTCCCTGAAGTGCAGATAGAGGGAGACCTCCTGCTGAACTTGATTCAGCTCCCCTATTCCACTCCACTGAAAATTTTAGCAGAACATGAGAAGATATGATCCACACATGCATAGCTCTGCCTAAATTCTTCATGGCTAGTTCAAATGAGACCCTACCTAGTGCAGATGGATCTGAAGAACCTGTCTCAGAATTCTTCTTTGAGTTCTGACACTTGATGCAAAACCACACCAACCCGATGACTATCACAACCAATGCAAGCCCACCTGCAGCACCTCCAACTATGGCTGCGTATGACCTCGACATCTGGTAGGAGTCCTATGTCTCCTTCCACCAAACTAAACATGGAACCTATAATCTAAAGCAACTATAGAGACCCAATAGCAGAATTAAGAAATTTAAAACCAGACATAAAAAAGAGAGTCGAGAATTTTCTATACCAGTATTAAGAGTGTCACTCTCGATTGGAGTCCTGCTTGTATTTAATGGTATAATCAGTACTCTTACCACCTCATGTGGGCTTTACATCAAGAGCTGCTCAGAAAACTAAACTGGCTGATCTCAGACATCCACTGTAGAACAAATATAGTTGTATGGCCCAATGCCACTAAAGTCTAAACAAGATTATCAGAAGGACAACACACTGACCTTTTCTGGTTACCCCACTTTTACTTCCCTGTTCAGTTTTCAGCATTTCATCCAATATGATGCAGAGCTTGGTCGAAAAAATAACCCATCCTTCCCATGAAACAACTAGAAAGTGAAAGTGAAAACTCAAAACATGAACTTGTGGAAAATTCTCAAAAGCAGTAGATCAAGGTTACTGTGAGCACACTCTGTAATCTCTTTATCCAAGCCAAAGAATCAACGCCCATGGGGGCAGTTGTTTCCAACTGTAAATGGGATGATTTTACCAGAAGGATGTGGACAGGGAAGAAAGCGACTTTAATCGTACTGGTACTCAGAGACATCATTATTGCAGGGGATCAGAAATAAAAATAAAATCGTGATAAACAATCTTTCAATTCCAAGTCTCATCCCCCAATCCACACAATCTTCTCATTCGTCATATAACGCGGATAGGGGAAACTCTTCCCCCATATGGGGTCAATGACAGCAGACAAGACATCACCAGAGCTAACTCCAAAAGAGACCCTCCCCCCCTACCTTCCCTTGCTAAATGTTCTTGGTTTTCTTGGATATCAGAGAAGTTAAATCTGTTTTTTATGCAAATTGGGTAGGTGTGAATTGTCTCTCTTTTTGCTTGCTTTAAATGGTTTTACATCTTTATTAAAAACTGGTTAGAATGTGAAAAGGAAGGGAGGGGGAAGGTTCTTCTTGAGCTGTATTTTTTTTGTTATCTTCTCCTACTCATTATCTATCTTATTTTGTTTTGGGTTGGGCTGGAAAGCAAGAGGGGGGATTGGTGGAAGGGGGGTTGCCATATTGTGTAGGTCAAGGACCCTGCAACAGAGAAACAATGTTTTCTTTTGGGGAAGTCTGGGTTGTCAAGCTGGAGTTTGTTTGGATATGTTGTCGGATCCTGTGGCAGAAAGGGCGGATATTTATTTCTCCCAATTATTATATTGTTTCTCTAATAATAGGTCTCACTCTGTACATGTTAGTTTTGGTTGGAGTGGTTATAAAAGATTGGCTTGATAATTTCATTATTGTCTTGGGATGGAAGTGAACTTCAACGAAGTAATTTTATTCAGAGTCCTGTACAAGTCATCTCCATCCAAAGACAGTGAGTTGGCCCACTGATTCAGCAACCATCCAATTCCAACCAATGGATCATCTCTTATATGAAACATATTCTAAAAGCAACTCCTGCTTGAAGAACATAGCAATCCATGTGTGTCTCTTCACGAAAGATGACATGGTATGGCCTCTTCAAGGGAGAGGTTGGGGTTTTAGACAGTAATTCCGCAATGGATTGCGTTGATGTCTGTCCCCCAGTGCGGGGTCGCTGATGTGGCAGCGGGCTCAAGTGGCTCTACCAGACAAAAAAAAAACCATATTGTTGGCTATTTTTAAAGAGAGATGTTATTTCATTCATGTATTGGGTACTTCACAATCAAGGCTTATGCAAATCAACACCACACATCTGGTGCGTGTGCAATGCCCTGGGCACTGGTACCTCAGATGGACGGCGACAAGTCGGGATGCCCTCGGGCACAGCATGCACTCAGGCAAGCTGTTTAATCCACCATGTTAAGAACCAAAAATTTGGGCTATGGAACATCTAAGAGGCCTTCTAAGATCAAAATCACTCTCCTTTTTTGTGGTGAACAGTTTAGGTATTAAGCAAAGGGAGAGAATGTTCTTCAACCGGGTCATGACAGAAAAAACCCGAGTCCTCTGTGCAGAAAGTATTGGATTGGAACCATTTATCCCGGGGACTGATAGGATAGGCCGAGGATCTACAGCCACTATTGTAGACAGTGGTGAAGTCACATAGAAGCGAAGGGGGGCAACCCCTCAATGTTAAAGTACCCTTGTAATTCTAATGGGATAGACAAATCTAATGCCTGATTGGAATCAGTTGTCCCCCCTGCCCCCCTCTTAATGTATGAGTACCCCATGATTGGAATCAGTTGCCCCACCTTACCAAAATATGAGTTCACGTCAACTCCGGTATGACTGAACTTGGTACCACTCCATTCTCTGCTCAGGATGTAACACAATGTCTGACAAAGGGTGCATTAATATAAGAAGCAAATTTCCTGTCCGGATGGTGTCCAAGTGCCAAGTGACTTCATTTGGAGTAAAATGAGTGGAAATTTAAAATTTAATCCAACCACTGCCCATTTTATTCCATGTGAAGTCACCTGGTGTCCTGGACACTAAATCCCGGACAGAACATCTATTTTGATTAATAAATACACAAGTACTTATTAATTGTATATTTACTATAATACCCTCCTTTGACCCGTGTGTATTGACTCAGACACATTTTCTCAAGCCACATGTCATGCACTGATGCTAATGGAGTGGTACCTATCCATTGAGACTGGAGATGATTTAAAATCCCAGAGAATCCTTGCCCCGGGATCCGATTAGGTGCACCCCTTAATGGGTGTCAACAGTGTGCCCGCAACCAACAGATTACATGTCACATTGAAAATGTGATTTACACTTTTTGGGGGGTGCTTTTCACTTTTTTGATGTGATGTGTTGCCCACTGGTTGTGGGTGCACCGTTGGCACCCGTTAAGGGGGCGCACATAATCCTTTAGCTTGCCCCCCCCGCCCCCACTTGAAAATCCTGGCTCCGCCCCTGGTTGTGGCCCTCTTTCTCAGATTTATTGAAAGATGAGGCCATGTTGGGAATAGATCTTGATTGTTCTTTGTAGGATATATTGCAGAGAGCTCATGATTATGAGGAACTTATTTCAAGGTAAGATCTTTCCAAGATTCATAAAGTATCTTCTTAATTTTGTTTTGAACTGAAATTATAACTTTTGCAAACGAAAGCAATGGCATAATGATTTACTCTTTTTATTAGAAAATAGTGTGATTATTATGTCAGAAGTAGGAAAGTTTTTATGCATTCAAATCTATTATTGCAATGAAATCAGGGAATTTAAGTTCATTGTCAGCAAAATTTACTAATATTTAAGATTGCTGCAAATTTTGTTGACCATGTAACTGTTAGGTTTCAGAGGACTATCCTTACAATTTACCTTACGGGTAGTAATAAGATCACTTGTTCTGTATAGTATTGACCCTGAGAACCAGTAATTTAGAGAAACTATTCAAAAAAAAAAAAAGAAACTTACTCTGAGCCACGTGGATCATGTTTTTTGTTGCTGTTGGCTGAGGCTCGTGTTCAAGGAAAAGATCGATAGTGGAAGAGTTGAGGCAGCAATTCTTGCCTTTAGTCAGTGATTATACACACTTAGCAAATAGGATGGACAAAACCAAATTTTCCAAATCAAGTTACTAAACAGGATGTCAAGTTCCTCTATAACTACCTGTGAAAGAGGAGAGCAAGTCGTAGCAATCAATTTTCTTGCAGATTGCTTTGAGAAGTTTAGCAACAGCTCCCCTATCATGTAGAAAAACTAGTCAGAAATTTCATTCTTGAGAAATTTCATTCTTGAGAAATTTCATTTATTCGTTTTACTTTTTGTTTCCTCTTGATTTTTGCCAAGACTCTCTTGGAAAAAAAAAAAAAAAAAAGGAAACATCTATTAAAGTAGATAATATAGTGTGGAATTTTATTGAATATAGGAGATATCAGTGACAAAGGAAGGGGGAGAGTATGTCACACCCTTTTGGATCAAACTCATTGATACCCAACCAGTAGTAAGTCTGTTCAAGAAAAGAAGAGATAAAATGTAGTTAGACAATTAAATGCATATGGAAACTATACTTAATTGAGGGGTTTGTAAATTTGTTTACTTCAGCAACAAAGTTTTCTGCAGCATTTCGGGCAATTGGCGAGGTAATCTGACCCAAATAAGCAATCGGGCTCAGCAAGGCAGCGGATCTCAACATATTCAGTAGCTTCTCACGGGAGAAGGAGGCCAGAGCTATCAAGGTTCCCTGAGAAAGAATACCAATGGTACAGTCTAAGCATCACCAGTTACCATGTTCAAACAGGCTGCCAAAACAAAATCACAGCAATAAATTTTGTATAGCTATTCACCAGAGAATGGCCAACATAGTGGAGTTTCTGTCCAGTCTGATCGTGCACATATTCAAATGTAGCAGGAAGATCATATTCCACCAATTGATCCCATGACCAATCCCAATATGCCTGCAGAAAGGAGGAACAAAATTATCTGTAATGGAAATTGTGTCAAATATAAGGATCATGGCATGTTGTGAAAAGAAGAAAACCGGATCATCTGTACTAAGTGATGTGTGTCCACGGCTCCATTTGGTTCCACGGGTGTTGGCTAGCCACACATCATATCCGCTATCTGCCAAGATGAAAGCTAAAGATTGGTCTGGAGAATTCAGCAGCCATGTTATCCCATCCTGAGACACACAATATAATGTGTTATATCCATCATTTTTATAATCTGTTCTATCAACCTGCACTACACAGACTGGTCATGTTGTGTAGAAGGCATCGAGCAAAGATGACTGTGATCATGCAACCTATTTCATTCATTTGAATCCTCAAGAACAATGCTACAAGAAGTCGAGAAAAAGAGTATATCTTGGGTAGTTAAAATCATCAGATTGGGTCTATGAGATCTTCCAGCAGACAGAATGTCAGCCATTTGCAATTCCCATTGAATCAATGTAGCCATCAAATAATGCTTTATAGATGTATGCTTACCATTAAGAGACCATGCTGTAATAAAACCGGCGGCCTGTCTCCCGGTGTCTCACCTGAGTGTCCCACCGGAATTCTTTGCATACTGAGAATATAACCATCTTGTGTTGTCACCTGAAACCAATTAATACTTGATCAAACAGCTACATCAACAACAGCAACAATATGATCAAACGGCTAAGCCCCACAATTATGTAAAGAGAACAGAGCGAGATAGAGTAGAGCACAGTACAGTATGTTCTTCACAAAGATAGCCGTGTATCTCAACCATTGATTTGCACGTGCCGTCATCAATGGCGACTGGGGTTAATGCAGCCTTTTCATCCTGACTGTCACTCGAGAATATATTGGTTCTCACCCCGAGTGCTGACCCACAGAATAGAAATACTAGAAATACACATCTGAGAATGTTTGCCATGGCTAATTCAATGTGATGTTCCCTTCTGCAACCACCCCTCAATCTTCCTCCATTTTAAAGTAAAGGAAGGCTAACACATACAAAACTTGGTATATTCTATTCAAAGCTCCCAAACCTTCAATATAAACCAACTATACTTATCTCCAAAACAAGGAATACAGTGGAACCCACTGCCTACCTATCATCACCAATGAACCAGATGAGATTTAGCTTTCTTCGCCGCGACTTCATATTTTATAAGAGCTTTTGACTTAATATTTATCACCTTGGGTGATAGAGCCAACATGGTAAATGTGTAGCAGACACATTGAGAACAATATTTTGTATTGGCTCTTTTGTCTCCTCAATAAGGAATTGATGATGTAGCTCCAAGAGAAGAATAGAAAACTAGCCCTTCACCTCTTTCCATACAAGATTGTAAATGTTCCTGAAAGTTCCATGGTATGTACCGTTTGATCTAAAAGAACACACAATCTTTTGTACTATCCAAATGATCCACGATTTTGAACTTTTTCTTCCCTTATTGTCAGCTTCTAACTAGATTAATTCAAGCGGTAATTGGATTTTTTTTTCTTTTGGATTGCCTTCAGTAGCTTTTAAGAGTACTTCATCTATAATCATTAATTATTCACAAAAAAAAAAAAAAAAAAAAAAACACCCTCTCAATTCTTTGCAATTTTCTGTCATGGAAGAATGTAAGCTCAGCACAAAGTAAAAGATGTCAAAGCTTGAAGAGGTAAAGTCTGCTAGTGTTGATAGACCTGGGTTTGAAACCTGCCTTTAGCAACTAACTTATTTGCTTCCACCCTCTGCATTCTTCAACACAGGTTCGATTTTCTTTTCTCATTGATATATACAATGAATACAGGTAATAAGAAAATTTTGTTTTGTTTAATGGCAATAAGACCATTCATGGAAGAGAAAGTGCAGTGTCAAGCTGCTTGGGAAAACAATGATAACCAGGATAAAAAACGCCTCCCTTAACTAATGCTAACCACCGCAC
>JAOXJP010227461.1:0-11299 GCA_025762735.1 Platanus orientalis | reverse complement strand
GACGCTATCATCATCATTATGCTGTTGAAATTTCGATGCCCACAATATCATCATCAATATAATAAATGATCCATATATAATGAAGAATCTCTTTACCTTTCAAAAAAATATATTATTATAATTTTTTTAATTATTCTCTTTATTGATAGGATTGGCCATGGTCAACTTAAAAGGTATGCGTAAAAGGAATTGTAATGAGATCAATTCATCATCTCAATCTTAGAACTAGCCCAGTGAGCATTCGCAACATAATGTCCATACCCAGCATCATGTGTCATCCGACCCTTCAACTCATTCTTATTATGATCCTCAACATCAGTCAAATGCTACTAACATTGAGGATTTTATAGATGATGCATTTGTCATAGGTATTTATTTTGTATGTTCAAATTTTTTAGAATAATGAATTATGTAAGTTTTTCATTTTACAGCTAATTATTATGTTTAAACATGAAATTTCTCTCATCTTAGACAATTCAGGGAAATAGAAACATCGAGGTCACATAGTCTTAGTTGATGTTTGGAACCTACTAGAAGGAGAGAAATTAGTAGTTGAGTTAATGCTGAAGGACAACCCAATGGTAATGAAGGAGGCTTGTTGGGGCGATTTCTTAGCATTATAGCACGGAATGAGTTATTGTGCCCATTACATTACAATGATTGGCGTAAAATGCCATCTAATTTCAAGAATAAAATAATTGAAATTACATTGGTATAAATTTTTTTTTTTACATTTTGTTAACTTATTTAATAATTTTATTTTTAACGAATACAATATTATTTGATTTATATGAAATATTTTCTTTAATGCAGTTAAAGTTTTATTCTGGTGAGATAGATGAGAATGGTCTTCGTCGTTGGATTCTTATATCAATCAATACAAAATGGAGAAATCATAAGAGTGATTTAAAGTCAAAATATTTTAAAATTCTCAAGACAACAGAAGAACTAATGGCTAATTTACCAAAATGAGTTAATGCTGACCAATGGGTTAGTCTTATTCAATTTTGGAAAACAACTAAAGTTCAAGTATAAAACACTTATTTTTCATGTTTTGGATATGGTAGCAAAATTAGTCATGAAATTCAATGATTAGATTAACTATTATTTTTATGTAGTAATAAAAATGAATGAAAATTTATATTTTATTTACCTATTTTGATTATTTAACTTTTTTTTATAGAAACTCAGTGATAAAAACAGGCTTAATCATTCAAAGATAGGTGCACCTCACATTGTAGGCCAAAAGAGCTATGCACAGTGGCGTGATGACATGGTAATTCTGTATACTTTTAAAATTTAAAATTGAATGTTGTTATAAATAGATCGATATTAATTGTTGTTTTTTTTTTAAAAACATAAAAAAATGGTCTTGTGATAGAAAAAAGAGATTGGAGTGGAGCTAAATCAATCTAAGCTTTATATTATCACTCATAAACACAGAGATGGACGTCCATTAGATGAAAAATCACATGATGCACTTGTATGTTCAAAAATAATATCAAAACTATGTTCATTTAATGTTATTTACCAAAGTTTAATTACATTTGGTTTTAGCAAGAGATTAATATGATATTTTTGTTATTTTAAATTGTAGGAACTTATTAAGAAAAGACAATCTGAGACCTCACAAAATTCAGATGGAAGGGTTGCATGGGAGGATGATATATTTTCTCAAGTTTTAGGCAAAGATAGATGTGGACGAGTCCGCGGCTTAGGATTAAGTTCTACTCCTTCTACTCTTTGGGGCTCAACGACCACTCGTCGTTTTAAAAGTGTCAGGGTTAGCTTAGAGGAAGAACATAGGAAAGATGAAGAGATTCGGTAATTGCGGAGCCAAGTGGAGTTAATACAAGCCGAAGCAAATAAAGTCCCAATATTGGAGGCCCAATTAGCTAAGCTTGCATCAACTATTGGAATGTCGAATCCTCCAGATCACATGCCTGATGACACAAGTTCACATTCACAACGTATAAGAGAGGTAACACTTTAATTTACAATTGAAAAATCAAACAAGTTATATTAATTGTTTGTAAATTGAAGAAAAAAAATTGTTTTTATGCATGTCTTTTTTTTGGGTATAAGCATGTACTTATTTCTAACAAAAATTTATATATATATATATATATATATATATATATATATATATATATTTTATATGGATAGGTTACTGCAAGCTCAAATATTCGTAATAATCCATTATTACGATATAAACACCCATCGATGAGCAAACCATGACTCTTTCTCCATAAAAAGGTACAAGTTAAATCACTCATAAGTTAGTATAAACAATTATTTAGATTTTTTCTTCTAAAAAATAGTCATTTGATTTTTATTTTTGTTGTAAGTTTGAATGCAGGTCATACTTGAGCTATTGATGGACTTTACATCATTCGACTTGCTAGTTCTCCTCTTAGATTAACATGTCTTTTTTTACTACACAAGGGATTGATATTGATTTTCCAAGGATTAATAATGATTTATCAATAGATGGACAAGGTTCTTTATAGTGGATTATACAAAAACTTTATTATAGAAAATGCTTCAGTTAATTTATGTATTTATGGGAATATTGATGACAAATACAATATATATGGTAGTGTTTATAGTCCTTTTACTATTGTATAAATGGAGTTTTTTTTAATGCACTTCTCTTTTATTATTTATAATTTATTGGGTTCGTAACAGGATGGAAAAGAAGAGAAATTCGAGAAAATGGATAAATAAATTTTAAAAAAAAAGCTTCTACGGTGTTTAACAGATCTCATCAAAAGTTATCAATTATAGTGTTTTTAAATGTCTTAAAATCAATATATTAACAACGTTTTATATGCACGTTTGAATTTACCAAAATGTTAAAATAAATGAAATTTTCATTTCTTTATAGTTACAGATACAATGTAATTACGGAAAAAGCCGTTGTAAATTGTAGTATTTAAGTACAGATAAAATTGTAAGAATAGGTTGTGTTATTGAGATATAACTACGGATAAAAGCGTAACTATAATGGCATAATTTTTTTAAAAATAATATTGCAATGGATAAAAACCGTAACTATAATATCATAATTTAAAAAAAATAATAATATTGCAATGGATAAAAACCGTAACTATAAGTTTTTTAACTACGGATAAACCGTAACAAATAAACCGTTGCGAAAAAGGAATTTTTCCCTACGGTTGCTATAACCGTAACAATATCAATAGCGACGCCACTTGTAGTTACGCTTTTTATGAGCATAGGTAAATTTTTAGTTACACTTTTTTAGGGATATTACTACGCTTTTACGCGTAACTATAAACCATTTTTGTTGTAGTGTTAAGACCATGATCAGCAATAGACCACACATATATATCTCCCATAGAAAATGGTATTCGAAATGAACATTTCAAATCAGTCACAGACATATAGATATATAGGAGCCTTCACCATATGAGACCTCAATAGACTTTAAATTTGTGGACTTTGACAAGCCTATTGTATCTGAGCCAAGAGACCCTTCATCCAGGTTTAAATTTATTTTATGATATATATGCGGATACAATGGGTTTTGGAATTGTGTTCGCTCATGGTTGTGGCTGCATTTGAACAAGTGTATTCAGATTGCCTATGTACCCCAAGTGGGATCAAGCCAACATAGTTCAATAAAGTATTTGGTGGGACATGATTATTTTGGTGTGGTTGTGGCTACATCTAAATAGGTGTTTTCAGATTGCCTACATACCCCAAGTGGGATCAAGCCGACGTGGTTCAATAGGTTGTTTGATGGGACATGGTTATTTTAGTGTGGTTTGTGGCTGCATCTGAACATGTGTTTTCAGACTGCCTACGTACCCATAGTTCAACAGGGTGTTTGGTAGGACATGGTTATTTTGGTGTGGTTGTGGCTGCATCTAAACGGCGTTGTCATACTGCTTACGTACCCTAATTCGGATCAAGCCAACATAGTTCAAGAGGGTGTTTTATGGGATGTGGTTGTAGCTGCATCTGAATAGGTGTTGTCAAATTGCCTACATACCCTGAGTAGGATCAAGCCTAATGTAGTTCCACATGGTGTTTTATGGGATATGGTTATTTTGGTGGTGGTTTTGGCTGCATCTGAACAGGTGTTGTCAGACTACCTACATACCCCAAGTGGGATCAAGCTTTACGTAGTTCAAATAGGGTGTTGAAACAATGTTTAGTGGGTTTAAAAGGATCAATTTGATGGGTTGTGGATTCAATTTAATGGTTTAGGGTTTGATGGGTCAGTTTTATGGTTTTGGGTTTGTTTGGTTTGAAAGGAACAATTTGATGGGTTATGGAATCAAGAAAGAGGAAATAGGGTTTTGTTTTTGTTGGGGTTGCACTTGAGAAGGTTTAGTTTCAGGTTGCCTATGTACCTACAAACAGGATCAAGCCTTACATGGTTCAAATAGAGGGTAACTTCAACTTTCAATGATAGTACCACTTCAAAAATTTGATGTTGGTTGGTGGTAAAATCCTTTCTCCATCCATGGTTGTCAACAGATAGGTTCCATTGGAATAAACTTTTTTCCATGACATAAGGACTTTCTCATTTTTGTTCTAACTTTCCTTTGATACGTTGAGTGATGACGATGGGAGTTCCAATCATGAGGACAAGATCACCCTTCTTGAAGCTTTTAACTTTACTCATTTGTTATAAGCATTGACCATGCGAGCTTGGTATATTTCTAGGCTCTGTTGTTCTAGCAAATGAGCTTCATCAAGTGTTTCTAATTCAGACATGCGAACCTTAGCACTCTCTTTGTCAGTGAGATTTTCTTGAATTGTCACATGCAAAGAAGGGATTTGTACTTCAATTGGGAGAACAACTTCTATTCTCAAAACCAATAAGTATGGAGTTGCTTGAATTGGAGTCCTAAAAGATGTTCTATAAGCCCATAATGCTTCTGAAAGCCTCTCATGCCAATCTCTTTTATTTTTCAAGATTGTCTTCTTAAGAATCTTGTAAAGATTCTTGTTGAAAGCCTCAGGTAAACCGTTCACCTGTGGATAGTAGCATGTTGAATGATCTAGTTTGATATTGTACTTTGACAAAAGTTTTGCAACCGGACTATTGACGAAAGGTTGTCCATTATCCATTATAATCTTTTTTGGTATCCCAAATCTATAGATGATATGGACTCGGATAAACCACATAATATTTGCATGTATGATATCCTTTAGCACAATGGCTTCCGCCCATTTGGAGAAATAATCTGTTGTGGCAAGGATATAGCAATGACTTTCAGAGATAGGAGGAGAGAAAGGTCTAATGATATCCATTCCCCATGCTTCAAAGGGCCATCAACATGTTGTAGCATGGAGAAGTTTAGTAGGTTGATGGTTAAAGTCACCATGAAGTTGACATACTCGACACCTCTTAGCAAAATCAGTGCAATCGGTGACCATGGTTGGCCAATAATATCCTAACCTCTTCAACTGCATATAGAGCTTAGGGCAAATTTGATGTGCACCATACATTCTTGTCTATCATAGCTTTGTAAGTTTACCAAGGTGGAAGGCATCGTAACAATATTCCATCAAGATAATGATGATAAAGTTAATCCTTGATCATGATAAACTTTAGAGCACACCGTCTAACTTCAGCCCATTTAAGAGCATTTTTAGGCAAAAAACTATGTTGAAGGTACTCAATAAATGGTTCCCTCCAATCAGATTCTTCATCCTTTTTCAGTTCATCATCTTCTTTCAAGTCAATGAAATTTGCTTTAACAATATTTGGTCTTGTTATACTTGTTTCAAGATCACATCCTCTTTCAACCAAGGAAGCAAGAACTATTCTCTCGCCTATATGAATCATGATTTCTTTCCCAACTAGGTGGACAAGTGTAGTTGCTAAACTAACCATGGCATCAACTTGTGCATTCAAACCTCTTCACACATGCAAGACTTTGATGTCTTTCAACAGCTGCATAAGACTTTTAGCTTAATCATAGTAATGTGTGAGATTGACCTTTTTGACAAGGTTTACTCCATTTAATTGTTTCACCACAATCTCTGAATCACCATAGACAATAAATTCTTGAATAGGGATTTCAATGGCAAGTTGAAGTCTAGCAATAAGTGCATCATATTCTGCTTCATTATTTGAACATCCACGACTTAGGGCTAAGGAATGCATTATTACCCCATTTTCGGGAGTAACAAATACTATTCCTATCCCAACACAGTTTTTTGTTAAATCAATGACTCTGCTTCCTTCAGGATTTCAAGTAGCTCCATCAAAGAATATTTCTCATCCTTTTCGAACCCTTATATGCATGACTTCTTCATTTGGTAAGTCATTATTTATGAGAGAGTCATTACGAATTAGGTGCTCTGTAAGAAAATCAGCTAATGTTTGTCCTTTTATGGATTTTTGGGGCATAAAGTGGATTTCGAACTCAGATAAAATCAAAGCCCATTTTACTAATTTTTCAAATAGTGTCGGATGGCTCATCAAATACTTTAGCGGGTCAGCCTTGGATATCAGTTGAATATAATGAATAAGAAGGTAGTGTCTCAACTTTTGTACAACAAAGATGAGTGCAAGGCACACTTTCTTAATGGTAGAATAATTACGTTATGCTCCAACAAGGGTTCGACTTAAGTAATTAAGAACATTCCCTTTTCCTTAATCATTTTGTTGAGCAAGTAAAGCTCCTAGTGATGCATCGAGTGTTGCAATATATAAGATCAGTGGCTTGCCTTTGATTGGGCTCATAAATACCAATGGTTTCATAAGACATGCTTTGATACTATCAAGAGAATCTTGACAATACTAGTCCCATTTAAATAATACTCCTTTCTTCATAAGCCGAGAAAACAGTCTACTCCTTCCCGTTAAATTTGATATTAGTCGACGAATATAAGCAAGGCATCCTTGTAGACTTTTGAGTTCTTTAATTGTTGTTAGAGGTGCCACATTGAGAATGAATTTTATTTTGCATGGATCAATCTCAATTCCTTGATGCCTAACAATAAACCCCAAGAATTTTCTCAACGTGACTCCGAAAGCACATTTGAGAGGGTCCATCTTAAGATTGTATCTTCGAAGGTGACTAAAAACTTTCTTTAGGTCCTCTACATGATTAGACCTTGACCTAGTTTTCACCACAAGATCGTATACATAGCATTCAACTACTTCATGGAATAGATCATTGAAGATGATTATCATTGCCCATTAGTATGTAGCTCCAACATTTTTTAAATTGAAGGGCATGACTTTGTAACAAAAAATGTCTTTAGGCGTCCTGAAAGCTGTCAATTCTTTATCTTCAAGAGCCATGTGAATTTAATTATATCCAAAATATCCATCCATAAAAGATAAGGCTTCATATCCAATGGTGGCATCGATAAGCAACTCCATGATGGGAAGCATAAAGTCATCCTTAAGACAAGCTTCATTGAGGTCACAAAAGTCAATGCACAGTCTAATTTGTCCATTCTTTCTTTTGACTGGAACAATATTAGCCATCCAAGAAGGGTATTGAACTTCTCTAATAAAGCCAACTATGATCAGCTTTTATACTTTTGTTTCAATTTGAGTTGACAATTCTGGTCTAAGCCTCCTTTGAGCTTGTTTGACTGGCCGTTTATCTGACTGAATAGCCAATCTATGAGCTGTAACATTTGGGTCAAGTACAAGAATTTCATTATAATTCCACGCAAATAGATCTTGATTTTCCATCAAGAATAAGCTGTATCACTAAACCTCCTCAAATGATAGTTGAGAGCTTATGAAAGTTGGTCTCGGGTCCTCCTTTGTACCCAAATTTATCTCGGGGAGTTCATCAACGGTGGCTTGACCACCTTCTTTGAACTCTAAAGGAACTGGCTTGACGTCAACATGTTCTAAAGGAAAAAGATTCGTTTGTCTCTCTTCAATTGAAGATGGAATTTTCTCTTCATCTGAAGATTTTGATTCTCTAAAGCATTCATCTTCTTCTTTAACCATGACCATATGGACTGAGCATTTTATTGGAACTACTTTAGAAAATCTCAGTCCACTTAGTGACTTTTTTAGCTTAGCGGTATGTAATACCATTTGTTCATAATTAGTTGAAGCTACCAACTGCCCCTCATACACTTGCTTCCATTTTCCTTCAGTATCAAACCTAGCATTCTGTAAGACTTTCTTACCAGATGGAATGCAAAAAAGGAGCATTTTGGATGTACTGCATGTCTCTTTCAGTTTGATTTTTATCACTGACCAATTGAGATTCAGATTTATTAAGTGAAAGAAATTTGTTTGGCTTTTTATCCTTGTGGAATGTGATAAACTCATAATAAGACTCCATATGTGAACATTCAGATTTGGCAACAAGAATTATAACTCATTTCCGAAGCTTTTAAAATAAGCTTAAGATGCTGGCCCCATTGTAATTTTCACACGTTGCATCCTAGTGACTTGGTGTTGGATGACAGTTGGTACAGGGGACAATGTTTCTTGCAATTGGTTCCTTGGTATCTCTTTAATATGAGGGCTCTTCAAAACTTCAATTTTCTTCTTATAGTATGTGGCATTTGCATAATAAGCTTCAACACTCTCAAATGGGTCATTATCAGCAATTATTGTACCTTGGCCATTATTCTAAGGGTATTTAACACACTGATGGAAGGTTGAAGGGACAACTTCGAGTTTGTGCATCCAGGGCCATCCCATTAATGCATTGTATGCAGTGTCAGCTTCAACGAATAAAAATGAAGTACATTCTTCGATATCACCAAACTTCATTTTTAATTTAACCGAACCCAATGGCTTTTGTTCACTTTGATTAAAGCCTTGAATTACTAAAGTACTAGCTTGAAGCTTTGCTAATTCAACACCTAGGTCTGAGAGAACTCTAGCAAATATGATATTTACTATGGATTCTCCATCAATCATGATGCAAGAAAGATTTACACCATTGACCTTTTCTATTATGAATAATGGCTAGTTATGAGTAAGATCATCTACATGCATATCATTATCATCAAAAGTCAGTGCAACCATACATGTGACAAGCTTATCCTTTGTAGAAACTTGTTGCATCAATCCAATGAATTCTTTTATCTCAGTGAATTCTTCGAGGTTCATAAGTGCATATATAAGTGACCTCCTGAGTTCAAATGACATTTTGAGAGCATTATAGATACTCAATAATGATGGAATTTTCTTGTGATGAGAGAGGACATTGTATGGGACAAAATCTTTAATTGTCTTGATAACTTTCTTATATCCTGGTGTTGTAGGGATGTCAGGTTCTACTCCTTTTGGTTGCTTTGGAGGAGGCATCCTGGGTAGTAATTTCTTACCTGATCATAGATTTATTTGATCGGCCTCCACCACCTCTTTCTTTGTCATTGGAAGTTTGACAGTTGGTTCATCATCATTCATTGAAACCATATAAATTGCTATTGATGATCGGTTTACCCCTGTCTTTATCATGATAACATTGCAAGATAAATAATCACTCTCCTCTCCCTCAGCTCTTTCATCAAGCTCTGATTCTAGAAGAAATATACACAAAATTAAAATATATATATATATATATTCAAGTCTAGAGAGGAAAAGAGACATTGTACTTAGTCCAAAAAGAAAAAAGTGTCGGGAGACTAAGCTAGTTGCTCTAAAAGATCAGATCCATGGCCAACATAATGAAGGTCAGGGGGGAAGAAAGAATTTGAAGAAGAATTAGATAGAGCCATTATGATCAAGTTGAAATATTTAGCTTGCATAGATGTATGTGGGATTAAAAAAAAAATCTCTTTGTTGAGAGAGTGTCACAAATACTTCATGAATTCCAAATTGTCAAAGAAACTAAAATCATCCCTCAATCAAGAAAACTAGGAAACCAGTGGTGCACCACTCTTTGTACATCTGTTGGATTCTTCTTAAAAGGTGTTTTCGGTGATTTCAAACAATTATGGTTGTGGCATTATTAGTGTTGGTAATTTGTGATTATGTAGGTAATGATGCTCAACTAATGGGCATTTCAAAAAAACACAGGGCAGGCACCAGTTTTCAAATATGCATTCTTGTCCCAA
Source organism: Platanus orientalis (assembly GCA_025762735.1). NCBI lineage: Eukaryota > Viridiplantae > Streptophyta > Magnoliopsida > Proteales > Platanaceae > Platanus > Platanus orientalis. Next base: position 1,264 of record JAOXJP010227461.1, on the reverse strand, counting down.
GCTTAAGAAAACATCTGGTAAAGTTCCCAAATGAAGAATGCATGACAAGGTGTCTGAAATTTAAAAAGCTAGATAACTTTTGCAAGGTCCGGCTATAGGAGGAGGAACTTGGGTATTGAAGATCTAGGAAATAATGGTACAAGGATTTCAAGTGATGATCTGTCATCATTGCAGCAGAGATCATCCCATCAAAACCTCAGTACCAGTGCTGATTTTAACAGTGCTTCAAATAGTTATCATGATGAATCTAGCTTAGGCAACATGGGGAAGAACTTGTGTCGGTTGCTGAAACAATGGAGATGCATCGGAAGAGAAAGACCTTGTGAACTTAATAGCCTCTTCCAAGGTTCATAGTTTCGATGGACAAGTTCATGGGCCAATGAATCTAGCAAAGAATTCCTTGATTGAGTCATTTTAGGGCTCAAACTGTTGATTACCTCAAGGGATGGTTTCTTCCTCATCATCCCATTATTTCCCTAATGTTGGATTGGCTTCTAATCGGAGGAAAAGAAGAAAAAAAAATAGAAGAAAGAGTAATACATGTTTGCTTTGTCATACAAGCCACAATCTGCACTTTACCGTCTTCCACTCCCCCTCTCCTCCCCATGCTTCAGGTTTTACTTATAGACCTCCACTGACTCTAACCCATTTCCTAATTTCTCATTCTTTCCAATTCCTCTCCCAGTTGCCTTTCTCTCAACCTTTGTTTTCTCGTTCTTGCAACACTTATGGTGGTTTCTAAATTGAATTTGGTTATTTTCCTACCATGTCTTGTGTGCAAGTATGGGTGGGCATGGGCTCGGCCATGGTAGGCCCAAGCTCGGCCCTATAATTATAGACCAGGCTTGGGCCGGGGTTTGGGCCTATAAAATTTTATTAAACTTAGGCCCGGGCTAGCCCTAATTAATTGATTGGGCATCGGGCCGGCTCATGAATTTTAAAAAAAAAAAATTAATGTTGAGATGTAGGTTTGAACTCTAGACCTACCCAGGGTTCAAATTTTTGATTTTGATGGAGTTTTCGTCATGAGGATTAATGGAAATTTCACTAGAATGTTTTGAAATGTTATAAAATTTATGAAAATTTTGATGTGAACTTTTATGAAAATTTTAAGCTATGTTGAGCATGATTACACACTCTGGACTCAAATAACTATGTAAAACATTTAAGTCATGTACAAATAAATTAAATAATAAACAAATGATTACTAGTCATTTTTTTAGACAAATGACTATCAAACATGTCATAATTCATCTTAAATTAG
>JAOXJP010227460.1:0-11299 GCA_025762735.1 Platanus orientalis | reverse complement strand
GAATTTCACCTTCTTCCCTTTGCTCGGTAAGGGAGGAAGGTTCAATAAAGTCAACGTTAATAGGTGTAATTTGCTTCACTCGGGCCATAAAACGACGATGAAGGAAAAAGATTGAGCAAAACAGGAAGAAGAAGATGAAGGAGTTGAGCAAAGAAGGCACTGATTGAGAATAGAAATGATTTCATTGAAACGAAAGTGACATTTATAAAAAATGGCTGACATGATAGCATCAGTACCATAAAATGGTGGGAAATCAACACATGCATGGTTAGGATTCAAACCAGACATGTTCAGGGGGCATTTGTTAGCATATATTTTTAAATTTGTCAGTCAATAAAAGACACATGAAGCTAAGTGACAACACATCAAGCGGTTACAGAATAAGCCGCGTTGGATAGAAGATGAAGCGGGCAATGTGCTCCATCGTCATCACACTAAGTAGCGCATGACCTAGTCAACAAGCAAGATGTCCCATGATTCAAACTGAAAAATGGTTAGACAATGAACGTGGGGAAGAAACTATGGCATCATGGGCAGACTTCTATAAATGAAAAAGGAAACGACGACAACAAAGGACACAATCAATCATCATCAATAACATCTTTTATCTGTAGGGGTAGCATTAGATTAGGCATAGTAGTAGCTCAATTATGTAGTGATTCGAACTCCTGTCTCAGGCGATTCGACTGTATTGCAGAACCAGATTCAATGAAATTCTTCTAGGAGAACGGCATCAGCTAATCTGTCTTGTTCGTAGAACCAGATTCAACGAAGTTCTTCCAAAGATAAGGGCATCGACTAATCTGTCTTATTCGCGGAACCAGATTCAACGAAGTTCTTTCAAGAGAAGAGTATCAGCTAATCTGTCTTGTTTGAAGAATCGGATTCAACAAAGTCTTCCCTTAATTTTAGAGGAGAGACTACGGCTAATCTGTTGTTCGAAAGTGTCTTTGTAACTGACATTGTACTATGTATTTTCAATTTAGTAAAATTTCCTTTATGTTGTCAATTTGGGTGACGTTATTTGTTGTAAAAGTCCTCAGTCTAGAGGCATTACCGAACCCGAACCCTTTTGATAATCCGAATTGGAAAGACCCATCCACGTGTTGATCTAAAAACAAAAGAATTTTTGTTGACAACCAACAATGTGTTCGAACAAAACAATAAATGCTTGCATAATTGAATCACCTAATGATGAAAATAAAGGTCAAGCATTAACTTTGAAGAGTTGAAGATGATAATAAAACTTTATTCAAACTATCCAAGTCAAGTTAACAATGTGCTTATCATTTGTAGGCATCTACTTCCGAATAAAGTAACCAAAAAGAGAATGTTAGAGAGATTTGAGAATCAATATCTTCACTTTAAGCGGGTAATAGAAATAACACTGCATAAAAGTATTTGGGTAAATAATATGTCAAAGGATAATAAATTATAAGTTTCTTGGGATAAATAGGCTTTTGAGAAAAAAAATATAAAACAATAAAATATCTAGGTAATTAATTCAACGATTCAATCCCAAGGTGAGAACCAAAATTTTACATCACTAAACTGGATAATTACTTTATAGAATTTCTACTATTCATTGAAAGTGATAGGCCTTCAAGAAATATAAATCTGGAAAAAAAATTATAAAGTTATCTGTCTAAAGCCATAGGGGTAGTTTCTTGTAATAGGAGAAAATCCTTTAATAATATGGGAGAAATATAAGAAGCAACAAAGTATTCTTTCATGTTACCATTTAACTATTAAATTAAGGGCTTCGCCACTTTAAGAACTTATTTTACTTTAATATAAGGTATGGTGTACGTTTTTGGCAGAGATGGTGTTGGAAAATGGTTTTGAACCAAAATAAAAGTGGGACCCATAAGTTGTTTGAAGTAGGTCCACATGGGTTCATGTTCACCTCAATGAGGAGAACAACGTTGTATAGTTAGATGCTCAAAACTGCTAATGGTTAAATGAGAAATTTTCTCCAAAAGTGCCTAATTGATCACTTGTAAAACTGGTAAAGTATGTGAAATTTGAATAGTCCCACATGGACTAGACCATAAAACTTTGTGTATTCATATACACTAATGTTGAACATAAGTTTGAGCCCCAAGAGGCACTACTATTTTGTGGATGGGGGAGGACCTACCCAACATGGGCCGGGCCTATATTTAAACACACATGCATGCAGAACCGAATCGGGCCGGGTTGGATTGGGTCAATAAGGAAAAATAAAATAATATTTTTATTGCTATTTTTTTAAAAAAATTTGCTATTTTTTATTTTTTCTCTCTCAGATTCACTTATACCTATGGAGACATGTCTTTGTAGTTTTTCCCTTGTAGGGGTGTGTCTATTCGTACAGATTTTACAATTATACCCTTGGTGACTGTCATAATCGAATAGATACACATATGACTATTAAATCACACCTATTGACACATGTCTGTTCCGTACGAACATGTAGGTGTCTATTAAATCACCTCCTTTGACACATGTCCATTTTGTAAGGACATGTAGGTGGCTATTAAATTGCAACTTTCTGCATTTGTATATATTTGAATACCAAAGGTTGTGTCCCTATGCTTGTTCCGAACAAACATGAACAAGTCTATAAATAAACGTCCTCCTTCATTTTATAATCACTATTTTTAATTATTCAATTCCGAATTCAAAATTCGTAGTATTCCTTTAGGCATCATAAAGGATGTCCAAATTAGGCATATAGAGAGCATGATAGATTATTCGTGTTCTAAAGGAAAGAGTACAGTACAAGTTTGATTTGCTAGGCACATAGATTGCAGTGCTTCTTCTGTGTGTATAGATCATTGTATCCTGCGAGGCAGACATTCGTGATGATCATAAGCACCAATGCGAAGGGCGAAATTTGTTTTAAGGACAAAGTGTCAAACACTAGCTTTGATCAATTTTGGGTATGATTTATTGTCAATTCATTCAGTCAAGTAAGTGGTTCTTTCATATCATTTTTAGTATTTTATTTATATGAAATTAATATTACTTGTTCACAGAATAGTGTATACATAGAATATAGTCCAACAATCTTATGACAAATTTTCTATTTTTGCTATATTATATTTTTTCATATGTTCTGTGAATGTTCTTTTGTTTTATTTTATATAATTCGTCCGAGTGTTGATGATGAAGCAAAATCATGGAGAATCTAAAGACATTAAAAGATGGAGTGATTCAGACGCAACAAATGAAGATGGAAAGAATTCCATTGCATCAAAATTCAAAATAGATAAGTTACTTTATTTATCTTTATAGTTTTTTAAAATTCTTGACATATATGTGGGTTACCAATTTTGGTACTTAAACCAAATGCAAGAATGCATGATTGATTAAATCTGTGAATTGATTTTGCATATTTAATTATTATATGAGTACCATTCAAATGATGTCAATGATTTAAAATTAATTAAGTTGATATGATAAATTACATTTTTATCATATGTTTTGTTAAAAAGATAAAATGATTAATTTGTGGGTGGTCGCTTGAGAATAATAAATAACATTTTATGGATTTGATTATTCATTGGTGAGGAACAATGTGATTGCAATGCGTAGACCATTGGGTTTGTGATCATAATGATCTTACCTACCATAGAAAACATTCTTGTGTGAACAAGGTTTACTCCAAGATGTTTAACACACCTATGAAGGTAAGAAGTATTTTATAAACATAATGGTTTTTATCTTGATTAAATAATTCTGCTATCTCGTGGATTTAGTAGATTAATAAACCTTTCATATGGTTAATGAATTAACAAATTTAGAGAAAATTATGAGATTATGCTTTATATGAGATATGTTTTGAGATTGAATATTTTATTGAATGTTTGAGATGTGCGGATGATAAATTATAAAAAGATCACTAGATATCAAGAAAATTTATTATTTATTTGATATCATAGTTAGAAATATCTTATTTTATAAAAGCATCTATATGACATTGTACACATTTATGTAAATGCATGAGAACAAATAAATGTTTCCATTACTGAGTATGGTGATTGGATAAAGTACAATGACTAATTATGACTGTTGTAGACTGTGTTATTACTGTTTATGTTATATATATTATGTTATATAAGATCAAACATATTATATTGCGTTTTAAGTAGGTTTACTTTCAAACCTAATTATATGCATGATAATATTATTAAACAAGTATATAAATACTTGAAAAAAACTATGTATTGATTTTTGAGTATCCTTTTATTTTGAAAGGATATATTGATAATTGCTAGAATTCCGAATAAGAGGATTTGAAGCCCATTAGTGTATGAATATACACTCTTGAAAGAGTTGCATTTTCTTTGAGGTTTAAGAAATAGACCTGGATAATTTACTCTATAATAAAGAGTATGAGTTTATGACATTTGCAACTAAAGACAAAGAAATGAAGTGGTTGTGGAATTTAATTTAGAAAAATTCTAAGTTGGCTTGGACCATGCCACTAATATCTTTACATTGTGCTAGTAAATCTACACTATCACACGATTACCATAAAAAGTCAAATTGTAAGTCTGGATAAATTGACATAGCCATGTGGTTGGATTACTCAATTCATGAGTTATTGGTTGTATGGTCAAATAGTAACTTGGATGATCCATTGATTAAAGCGTTTTACTAAGGATACAAGCAAAATTGAGTTACTAAACGAGAAAAATACAACTTTAAAGGAAATTATGAAGGCTATGTACTAGTTTACCTTAGAATTTGTGGGGGAAATCAATTACTTACCACAAATTATATTCTCAACGAGATCCTTCACAAGGTAAGTAAAAAGCACCACATGAATTATGGAAAGGTCGAAAACCTTCTTGAAAATTCTTAAAAGTGGAGGTGCATAGTAATGTGGTGGTCTTTATCCTTAAAAGGTCTAAGATAGGACTTAAAAGAGACATGAAAATTTTAATAATATAATGATGTCAAACGGGTCGAGAATTAATAAATGTGACAAGTATGTGTCTGACATGGTAAGTCTCGACATATTCGTCGGAAATACAATACCGTAAGGCAGTTGATCTTACATGAAATTATTTCCATAAAGAATATGATATTGTAAATCTGTTAAATAAAGGTTGAGAATTAATAAATATGGGCCAGGCCTATATTGAAACACACACACACGCATGCACCAAACCAAACCGAGTTGGGTTGGGTCAATAAGAAAATATAAAATAATATTTTTATTACTATTTTTTCTTTTTGCTCTCTCAGATTCAATTATACCTGTGGGGACATGTCTTTACAGTTTTTCCCTTGTAGGGGTGTGTCCGTTCGTATGGATTTTATAGTTATACCCTTGGTGACTGTTATAATCGAATAGACACACATGTAGCTATTAAATCACACCTATTGACATATGTTTGTTCTGTACGGACATGTAGGTGCCTATTAAATTATTCCCTTTGATACATGTCTATTCCGTACGGACATGTAGGTGGCTACTAAATTGCAACTTTCTACATTCGTGTCTGTTCGAACACCAAAGATTGTGTCCCTATGCTTGTTCTAAACAAACATGAACAAGTCTATAAATAAACATCCCTCATTCATTTTATAATCACTATTTTTAATTATTCAATTCCGAATTCAAAATAAATAGTATTCCTTTAGGATGTCCGAATTAGGCATATAGAGAGCATGATAACATGTTTGTGTTCTAAGAGAGAGAGTACAACACAAGTTTGATTTGTCAGGCACACAGATTGTAGTGCTTCTTCTGTGTGTATAGATCATTGTATCCTCGGAGGTAGACGTCCGTGATGATCGTAAGCACCAATGCGAGGGGCGAAATTTGTCTGAAGGACATAGTGTCAAACATTAGCCTTAATTAATTTTGGGTATGATTTATTGTCAATTCATCCAGTTAAGTAAGTGGTTCTTTTCAGGTCGGTTTTAGTATTTTATTTATGTGAAATAAATATTACTTGTTCACATAATAGTGTATACATAGAATATAGTCCAACATCTTCCACTGGGTTCCGTGAGAAGGGTACTTGCTAGGTGAGACATATTAACCTGATCCCCTTCCTTTGCTCTCTTCATCTAGAACCATTGCTTGGGTGACTCCTGAGGTGTCTTTTAGAGAGATGAAAAATACCTCATCCATGATCCTCAGCAAGTGGTGGTGTATAGGTTGAATAGTTTCTTGGAAATATGTGTTCTACCCCCTATTCGTCATTAGCTTTTGCACCTCTCAATGATAGGCCAATTCTTGTTTTGAGAAGCGACAAATGGTCTCGACGTGAGTCCTTGGTGTTTCTATAGTCTCGCTTTTTAGGACATTTTTACCCTTAAACATTGTCTTGATAAAGAGTCTTTGTAATTTTTGACTTATATATATATAAAATAAAAATTTTGTTTGGACATCTTTGCCCTTGGATTATTTCCTTTTGATTAAACTCAGTCACACACTATTCCTTTTTATTGTTGGACATTCTTTGTCCTTATGTGAACCTTTGTATTGGCTCGCATCATTAGCTATAAGACATTTTTGTTCTTGATCTCCCTTTTCTTTTGATATGGGGACTTAGAACGCTTCAAAAGGTCCTCCTCGAATCATTCTTTTCCATACACGAATTGATGAATATCTTCGCCAATAACTTTACTATTTTGCGATGGCCTTTCCCACGCAGATGGCCATTCTCCTATGCTTAAATTTTTTTACTTCCAAGGGTAGTGTTACCCCTGAAAGTGCACTATTAGGTTTATCTCCTTTTGGGATGTGACCTTTATCATGGCTTAAACTACTTTGATAAGCCATGTCAAACCCCCAAAGTGATGCACCATTAATACCAGATTCTACTACAGTGGGACCTTCAAAGGACAACCCTTTTCTGGCACAAGACCTTTCATAGTTAATCTTTTCTTTACTTAGGGTCATGTCCATCGAGCTCATATCTCCAGACCAAGAATATAAATTTTTTATTTCTTTTTTGGGCTCTCGACCGTCTCTAATTCCACGTTCTTCTCTCGAATTGATTTTGCTTCCCAAAGATGAACTTGTTCCTTGTTGATTTTTTATGCCTTGGCTTCTTTAAGCCCTAAGGACTGTTGAACTGTCAGGTATCATCGATCCATTTAACGTCGAGCTGCTTGATTTTTTTTCTTGGCTCTCGACGTCTTGATCAAGTACTTGTTTGTCTCGACGCTCTACTTTTATTTCCTTGAGTTGTGGTGGCTATCTTTGTTATCATGGGACCAATTTGCTTGATTATCCCATATTAAGTCCATTGTAGTCATGTTAACCTTCATTAGCTTCGAGATTGTAGTGACTTGTCATCTTTGGGTCATCAACCAACTTTTGTGCTCAACTGTTGCCTGACATCTTTTACTGATCACCTTACTAATTGTGATTGTATTAATGTACACCTGTACTGGGACATGGTTGGACTCAACTTCTTTTGCTTGACATACCATTCGACATGTAAATTTGCCATCTTCATCTAACACCTTTGTTGGCGCCATCGACTCAACCTTAGTTGACTCATTGAGGGCTTTGTCTTTCATTTTACAATTGCGAGGAGTCGATAAATTGGTAGGCTCAATTAATGGCCTTTAGAATAGTGACTAGGGAGGGTAACTATCAATTTCAACGACATTAGGTTTCCCAAGGAATGGGCTCTCCTTGTTTGCCAACTTGACATATGGCCCTTTATCCGCTTGTTGTGAGGTTTGTTTAGCATAGACTTCATGTGGCTGCCTTCTTGTCTCATTTTTTGATCCTCATTCATATATCGACCATGTGATTTGACCATCACCTGGTTGATTTGGGGGCTTTGAGTTCCTTTCCCATGTGCCTTCAAGATGGTAGGTTATGTTTATATGAAGAATGTTGGTATTTTTGTCCCACATTTTCGTATGGATATATGTGAGAGTCATTTTGTCTAAAGGGATTCCCCTGAGGCATTTAACTCACACTTTCCAACATTTGAGTTTCCTTTTGAAAACATCTCATATTGTTAAAGCTTTTGTCAATCATCGAGGATTTTTTTAAGTGTTCTTTGGAAAGTTGAGGTTTCTTGTACCTTTTTTTCATGAAGTACCTCTGATACTCGATCAAGTCGAATTTGGCCTGTTAGAACATGAACTTTATAGCTAGTCATCTTTTGAGGAGTTTCCTAATATGGGATGCCCAGTGAAGTGTCGAGTTGCTGGTCATCGAGAGGAAATCACGTTTGACCTTGCCCCCTAAGCCCTATAGGGGATTCTGGCGTAAAGTTACTGAATTTCCTTTCTTCAAACCATCATTCCACGTTCTACCCTAGACACCTTTCAAAAGGGTATTGTTTGACCATCATCCAAAAAGCTGTAGCAATTGCTTTAGTTATTCTGTCAAACGCGTCTGGTCCATCGTTTGAATCTTGAGACTTCTTGTGCCATAATCTTCTTTGAAAAGGATTGTTCATTTTCTCCAAGGTATTGAAATTTCCTTCCCCTTAAAATGTACTCCCACTGTGGTTGCTAATCGCTGTGTTGGTGGGAATTTGTTTTTTCCTCACGTTGTCCCGGGTATGGGTAACCTGGGGTGCTGGGCTAGGTTCTGTACATGCTTCAAGAAAGAAGACTTACCTGAGACTTCAGAGGGGAAGAATTGAAAAGATGCCAAGCATTGTTAATACAACTGAATGATATCACGATATAAATGCCTCGTTTGACCCAAGGGATCATGAACCTCTTTAGCAAAGTTGCCCCACTCAATATCAAACAAGTTGATGATAGAAATTAGAAATGAACCAGGTTCACCCCTTCTCGAACTGAATTATAGACTAAGTTAAGTTACTCTTACTGCTAAAATAAACCTATTTCTAAGATAGAAATAAATTTTGATGTTGATGTTGGAGATCTCTTCTTCTTCTTCTTCTCATCCATTTATACTAAACCAAACAATTACAGTGGTTGTAATTCATTTTTCACGTTGTTAGACGGTTTCTTTCACTTTCCACTCTTTTTCGTTGTTATAGCCACTTTTCCATATTGAGGCAGATGCCCTTAGTGGAGTGCATAGTGGTCTCGTCTGGCTTGTTTCATGTATATAGTGATTCACTTTTGTTGTAAGCTAGTTGTTGTGATACACGTCTTAATGCTGGCTTCGTCACGTGTCCTTATTTATGACCCTATTTTTGGATCCATTAAAATCCTTGTATAGCCCCTCCTTAGACATACTTTTAGGATGGTGCCAACACACTCCCATCGGTCGTTGGCTGTTTTAGGGCTTTCTATAATTTATAAAAAGCATATTTTTAATCGCTCATGATTTTGGTGCCCCACCTCCAAATGTGCAAAAGCAGCACGACACATCCGAAGGGTACATGAAGACTAACAAAGGGAATTTTGATAAATACAAAAGTACCATGCATATACTATGGCACCATCCTTTGAGTTATATGTATTTACCTAACAAGTATCAGTGACATGCATGCATTGATTGACACTAGTACTATATTTACTGGTCCCCAATAAGATTGGAGATGATTCAGATAAATTTTCAAAATCGTTGTCACCATCAACCTTTTAGATATGATTGCCACTAGATTAGACTTAAAAGGAAAATTAAAATTCGAGAAGAATTAGAATCCCTGGAAAAAGTGGCCTCCCCAGATTTAACGATGTTGAGCGATAAAAGTCTGATCTCTAGATTTAATAATGTTGGCGAGGGCTGCATAAGGGCTGAGCTAGCCTAAACTTGGTCCTACAAGCCTGCAAATTGGCCTAACAAGCCCAGTCCAAGGCTAGGACCTACAGGGGCCCAGGTCTGAACCCTAGATAAAGCCAAAACATTTGTTAGGGCCAGGCTCAGGCTTACCTTAGCCAGCCTGAAGCCCGAACACAGTCACACATTATATATATATATCTGAGTTTTTAATCATATTATGCATTGTTTGGATGATTTCTTTACCATCCAAATTATTACATACAAGAAAAACTATATATGTATTAGAGAGACATCTAAATCCCATATTTATTGTATCATAGCTCTTTATTTACTATTACATAAGGAAACAAATGTTCTGTGATGAAAAAGTCTGTGAGTCTATGTATAAATTATAAACTGACACGTGGTGTGTTGAGGGTTAAAAAATGTCCAAAACAGTGCGCAGTTGAAAATGTAGGTGCCCAAAAAGGGGCACCGAATTCAAAAACACATCATGTATCAATCTGTGGCACACAGATTTTTTCATCACGTACAATCACTCCAAATAACAAGGGAAAAATGTTAGATTAGTAATTGGGCTTCCCAACCCCATGGGATATTGGTAATGCAGTCATGTCAACACAAAACTAAAGCTTGAACGGGTCTGTCCTGAGGCCCAATTAGCTTGGACCACGCTTGGGCCTAAGGTCACCAAAATTTGATGGGCCCAGGCCAACAGTCACGGCCTGACCCACTCCCAGCCCTAATGTTGTCCAATGAAAACCCGATCTCTAATCAAATCGGAAATCATGCCACCAAACTTCCCAACGGGTTGAATAATCTCTAGTTTGAACGAGAGAGATATCATGACAATTCCATTTCGTGCGTGACACATGCTTAACAAATGGTGTTTCAGTAAATACACAATTATATTGTAAGTCTGTATCTATCAAAGTACCATTTCTCAGACATTGTCTAGGTACTTGCATGGCAAACCCCTCCCAACAATTCCATTCAATCCAATCAATAGTTCTCATGTTCCAATAACTATACTAAAATTGCTGCCAAACACCCCACTAATCTTCAACATTGATGACAAATGGGAAAAAATTTGGCATTGTATTTCCTAATAATACGCAATACTGCACATTAGTGTCAACCCAATCAACAAGGGTAGGGGAGGGCATGGGCCGGGTTTAGGCCGGGCCATGGTAGCCCCAGGCCCAGCCCTATAATAATATACTGGGCCTCGGGCCAACCCATGAATTAAAAAAAAAATTGTTAAGATGTAGGTTTGAACTCTAGACCTTTCCAAGGTTCAAAATTTCAATTTTGATGGATTATTCATCATGAGAGTTAATGGAAATTTCACTAGAATGCTTCAAAATATTATGAAAACTTCGATGTGAATTGTTATGAAAATTTCAATCTATGTTGAGCATGATTACACACTCTGGACTAAAATAACCATATAAAGCATTTAAGTTATGTACAAATAAATTAAAATAATATACAAATGGTTAGTAGTCATTTTTTTAGACAAATGACTATGAAACATGTCATAATTCATCTTAAATAAGTCATTTTGTAAACAAACTTTATATAACAAAGTTATACAATAGTTTTCGTAGCACATATCTA
>JAOXJP010227459.1:0-11299 GCA_025762735.1 Platanus orientalis | reverse complement strand
TGCTTAGAGTCTTGATGCCTAAATGTTGTTGTGTTGTCCTTATGCTATCACATGACCCGAGTCAAAATTTGGGTGCTAACATATGCCCCTCTTTTGTATGTGTGGCTTCGCCACATATAGCAAAAAAGGAAGTGCCCTAATTTTGACTTGGGAGATATCATGTTTCTTCCTTACATGTAACTCATGGATATTGGGTAGGTGGTTTATGAAATATAGAATTGTTTTGGTTTTGAAAGTGCTGATGGGTTGAATTGGTCCTTGACTTTGGATCAAGGTTTTGAAATGAGTTTGCATTTGAAATGACTTCTCGGGTTGAAGGTACCCTTTCGGTGTTTTGTAAATTCCTTCATTTCGATTTTCAAAAGTGGGTATTCATCGATGGAGGGACTTTCTTTGTTTTGAAAACATAGGTTATCCATGAGTTATATGCAAGCAATCAACATTTTCTCTAGCTCCTTAGGTGTTACTATTAGCATATGCGCTGCATTAGGAGACATGTAAGTCATCGACAATAGGCGCAACTGCTTGAAAACATTTCAGAAAACACTGCGAAAAACCGATCATGCAAAAGCTATAAACACTCGAATCATTTAGGTAACTTATGCACTTGTATTTACTTCTGGCTAGCTTAATGATTCAACTTGTATGAATTGTTTGAAGTTGCTTATGATATTTGTAGATTGACATGTTTTGCATTTGCTGTGTTGAGTGATCATTGATTCATTTGTGAAGTTGATTGCCTGGATGTCATTTTGTGACTGTACTTGATAGTTTTAATGAGACTCAATGAGGGATGTTAGTGAAGCTCTCCCTAGAATAGCAATGGAAAATATATGTAGTCATGATTAAACACTGCTCGGTTTTACATCAATCATGGTACATATGTGCTAAATATCATTTCTGAAGACACGTGTGGCTTTACATCAATCATGATAGATAACAAGATCGATCTACAACATTACCTTCGTCCCACTTAGGTGAACGTTGTATTTTACGAGACTCACTAAGAGATTTTGGGAGCTCTCTCTAGAAAAGCTATGGGACATTGGAAGGTCATTGCTACACATCTATAAAATGATGGCTACATAGGCTATAGATTAAGCCATGACAATATTTTCCTCCCACTTAAACATTTTGGGAGGAAAATATATGACTCTCTCTGAAAGTTGGGGCGGGATCCCGTAGGATTGGGTGTTGTGCCTTGCCCAGGTGATAGTAACCCGGTCTTTGCTAAAGTAGGTATAACACACAATGTTTAAAGGTGAATGCAACGTAATGCTTATGTCCCAATAAGCAAGTGTCACCAAGGTCGGTGCTAACAGGTCGGTCTATTAAGAGGTGACCGTCAGAACTTACAGAGAAATGTTGTTGCGCTCTTTCCCGAGAAGCTATGGAAGGGTTTTTCTCACAAGTAACTCATGCTATGAAAGTACTACTCAAGCTTGATAATTGTTTAGACTATAAATAGCAAAACATTATGGCTAGAAGTTAGCATTTCATAGACTTGATGGATCGAAGTGTGACATTACTCGTTGTCTGATGTTGAGCAAATGTCACAGGGTGACCGTTAGTAAATCATGCGGCAGATAAAGTACTAAGTGGAATGGCCGATGCAAGTAAGCCATTCAAAAATATGGACTGGGTTATGCCAAAATTTGAACTGGAAGGGTGGCTTAGTTTGGACGTGTAGAGAAATGTTATGAGCTCTTTCTCGAGAAGCAATGGTGGGTTTTTCTTACAAGTAACCTGTTTGTTGCAAGGAGGATTCTTCAAGCATGATAACAGTTCAGCTATGGCCTTAGGAATTTCACAAACTTTATGGATTGAATTATGATGCGTATTTATGTCCTATAAATAGACATCACAAATGGGTCATACCCTACGATTGTCCCAACTTTGACAGAGGGTAGGTAAAGGACTGGGCATGACTGGAGATGTTATGCTTTCTCCAGAAGTTGTGGGGGTTATGATAACAAGGAACCCAATGCTGTGTATAATGCATAGCTCCCTAACGGTATTAGTGCTAAGATAATGCATAGACTATGAATCGAAGTGTAGCATTCAACTATATTCGAATAACCAAGATGCTACATGGCAATTTGTTCATGGTTCAGGGATTACTGACGGAGCTTATGGGAAACTTTTATGGCTTGTTTTGATAGCCATGGGATTTCGAGAGACCGGTGCTACGTATCTGTTTCAACCATCCAATCTGTAAACATGGCTAACATAATACGTAGGCTATAAAGTGATGATGCCTACCTACACTCCAAATAGGGGGTTTATCTGTGAAGGCCTTTCTACAAAGTCGGGAACCGACATGACTTAGTGAACCTACACGGCCTGCATGGTATATCAGAAGGTTTTTAGGCTTACTCTAAAAGCCATGGAGATTCCAAGGAATTGGTGCTATATATTTGTTTCAATCAATTTCCAAAGATGATTATCATGGTATATAGGCTATGGATCAATGTCAACATCTGTTTATACCAAGGTAGACAGTCTATTATGTCAATAGTTTCATCTATTTCTGGTGAGGCAACCTAGAGTCCCCCACTGAACCTATGGCAGCCTGATCAGAGCATATCAGGAAGTTTTTAGGATTATTTCGAAAGCCATGGAGATCATAGAGGATTAGTGCTACATACCTGTTTCAACCAATTTCCAAAGGCAGTTGTCATGATATATAGGCTATGGATTGATGTTGACACTTGCCTGTACCTAAAAGGTAATCTATCATGTCAACGGTTTCGGCCATTTCTGGTGAGATAACCTAGAGCCTCTCATCGAACCTGCGGTGGCCTGAGCAGAGCATATCAGAAAGTTTTTAGGCTTAACTCTAAAAACCATGGAGATCACAATGATTGGTGCTACGTATTCATGTTTTGTCATATTACATAAGCAATGAAATGATGATCGACATTTGCCTATGCTCGGTAGGCAATATGTGATGTCAAAATTTGGCCCTTTTTGTGAGGTGGAGTCCTCACCGAACCTTTACACGGCTTGATATCAAGGTAAAAAATGATCGACACATCATTTTTTATCAAACATTGCCATAAGGATGATCTTGGATGCAATTGCTTTGCTGACGGAGCAGACTTCACATTTCATGTGCTTGCTGGTTCATGTTGGGAGATTTACAAGGCTTACTTTGAAATTATGGGAATCTTTGGGGATCAACGCTACTTTGAAGGGGGCTTTACCCTATATCATTGCTAAGGGGCCGGGGTCCAAATTCCTTAAGGGCAGCAGCCCACATTTTATTGCTGAGGAGACGAGGCCCAATTCATTGTTGAGGGGCCGATGCCCAAATTCCTTAACGGCGGTGGCCCACATTTCTTTGTAGAGGGGCCAATGCCAAATTCATTGCTGAGGGGATGAGACCCAATTCATTGTTGAGGGGCCGAGGCCCAAATTCCTTAAGGGCGTCGGCCCACATTTCATTGCAGAGGGGCTAAGGCCCAAATTCCTTAAGGGGCAGCGGCCCACATTTCATTACAGAGGGGCCAAGGCCTAAATTCCTTAAGGGGCGGCGGCCCACGATTCCTTGTAGAGGGGCCAAAGTCCAATCTCATAGCTCTACAGAGGGGCCAAGGCCCAATCTCATTGCTTAAGGGCCATGACCTAATTTCATTGTTTAGTGGCCACGGCCTAATCTCATTGCTTAGGGGCCATGACCCAATTTCATTGTTCAGGAGCCATGACCTAATCTCATTACTCAGGGGCCACGACCTAATCTTATTGCTCAGGGGCTATAGCCCAATTTCATTGCTTAGGGGCCACGGCCCAATTTCATTGCTCAAGGGTCACTGCCCAATCTCATTGCTTAGGGGCCATGGCCCGATCCATTGCTTGTTATTTGATTAGAGGTTATACATCAACTTCCGTTGATGGAGGGTGATGTATCATCTTTGCTTTTTATTTGGGAGATGAGGTATCATCTCCAGCTTTGCTCAGTCGTGAATGGCTCTTTACTAGAGATGATGCTTCATATTAATCCATTTTTTTAGGTGATGGGTTATCTTTAATTACAATTGATGAGAGATGACGCATCGTCTCCACTCTTTCTTGGGGAAATGATGTATCATCTCCAGCTTTGCTTGGCCTTGAATGGCGCTTTGTTGGAGATGATACTTCATCTTGATTTTCATTGGGAGGTGACGGGTCATCTCCAATCACAATTGATGGGAGATGACACATGGTCTCCACTCTTTCTTTGGGGAGATGATGTATCATCTCCTGCTTTGCTTGACCATGAATGACGCTTTGCTAGAGATGATACTTCATCTTGATTTTTATTTGGAGGTGATGGGTCATCTTCAATCATAATTGATGGGAGATGATGCATCGTCTCCACTCTCTTTGGGAGATGACGTACCATCTTTAGCTTTGCTTGGCTGTGAGTGGCCCTTTGCTGGAGATGGTGCTTCATCTCAATTTTTGTTTAATTTCACCTTGACCTTAGAGTCGTCGATAACTGTGTAGAAGGCTTCCCTAGTGATATGTACAATGCTTTCTAATGATTGACAGTGCTGATTGATTGATGATTAAGATTTGAAGCCTGGATTGGTTGGACTTTGCATTTGATTTTGAAAGAGGTTTTGAAAATTCATTTTCTGAAATCCTCCATTGATTTGAACAAAGAAGAGCCCCTAAAGGTCTTTGAACATTAAGGATGACCTATTGTATGACTCTTGAGTACATAGGGTCATGTTTTCATATGCTATATTGCTATGCCCAGTCTGGGTTAGGTATGAGAGGTTTGCAAGTTCTGGGTACTGAATGTGCTTCTCTCAAGAGAGAGATTACATGCTTATGTTTAAGGTCTTTGTTCTTGCTTTGTCAAAAGATGATCTTTGATGATGTATGCTCATGACTTGACTAGCTAGACTCAGGGTGCCATTTCTGGTTTTCACCCTAAGTGCTGACTTAATTTTTCTCCCTTTTTTGCCTTTGTTTTCCAGGACTGGGTCAGAATGCCATTTCCGGTTTTCACTCTGAGCTTTACAATGTTTTTTTTTGTTTTTTGTCCCTTTTTTGCCCCTATGTTTAGACAGGTCTATGCTTTTTGGAAGGTGATTAGACGAGGTGTATGCTATTGTTCCAAAGTTGGTTGAATGCTTGACTTGTGTATTGCTGACTTTTGCTTAGAACTTCTCGAAGTGCTAAAAGGCTTAAACAATTGCTTTGCTGAATGAAAGGTTTATTGATGGCTTCAAGGTATGTCTTTGAGTAGACAAGATTGAAAGGATTTGGAAGTATGGATATGAAATGGCTCTTGATTAGAGGCTGACTATGACTTAAAGATTATGGTTATTTACAAAATGCCTATTTCTTGGAGAAGATTATGGTTCTGTACAAGATTTCCATGTTTTGAAGAAAAATCATGGTTCTCTATAAATTTTCCATGTTTTGAAGAAAATCATGGTTCTCTATAAAATGCCCTTGTATTGAAGGAAATCATGGTTCTCTATAAAATCCTTGTATGTTTTGGAGAAAATCATGGTTATTTATAAGCTATTTTTTTCTTTTCTTTTGCTTTTTTTTTTGTTTTTTGCTTTTTGCTTTTTTTTTCTCTCTTTTTTTGTTGAACCATTGATTTTTTGCTTTGGATTTATAGAGATGAATGTGATTATGGAGGTACAAAATGTAAATGGGTAGGAGAATGTTTCAGCAAAATGACCGTTCAAGGTTTTTTCATTTCAAATTTTCCAACACAAGTCAATTTTATAGTAGTCAAGCAAAGAACCTTTTGACTTGGTCCAAGTTTACAAATCTGGGGAAGTCTTCCTCGTCTATATTTCCCAATAGTAGTGCCCCACCAGACAGCTTATGTTTGACAATGAAAGGTCCTTCATAATTTGGCCAAGGTTGCCCCTGTGGTGCCTGTTCATGTGGAAGGACCTTCTTGAGAACTAAGTCTCCTTTACTGACATCTATGGGTCTAACCCGTTTGTTGAATGTTGTGGCCATGCACCTTTGATAGGCTTGCCCATTACTCATTGCTTGCAATCTCTTCTCATCAATAAAGTTCAATTGATCATGTTGAACCTGTGCCCATGCTGACTCTGGAATATGTGCCTCAGCTAGGACTCGGAGACTTGGAATTTCTACTTTAATAGGTAGGACTTCCTCCATGCCATAGACCAGTGAATAGGGGGTTGCCCCTGTTAAAGTATGAATTGAAGTTCTGTAGGCCATAAGTGCATAAGGCAGTATTTCATACTAGTTGGAGTGATTAGCAGCCATTTTATGTAAGATCTTCTTGAGATTCTTATTGGTTGCTTCTACTGCTATGTTCATTTGTGGTCTATATGGAGAAAATCGATGGTGGTGAATCTTGAACTTTTTGCAAAGTAGTTCAAGATCCTTTCCCATAAAATTGGTTGCATTGTCAGTAATGATTTTGTTGGGAACACCATATCGGCAAATAATGTTGCTCTATATGAATCTGGTTGTGTTCTTCATTGTGATTGCTCCTAAAGATATGGCTTCGACCCATTTGGTAAAGTAGTCAATAGCCACAATGATATACAGATGTCCATTGGCGGCCTTCTGAGGCATGGGTCCTACTACATCAATTCCCCACATGGAGAATGGCCAAGGAGTAGTCAGGTTGTGCAATTCAGAAGTTGGTGCTTTGATGATGTTGGCATAAGACTAGAAAGTGTGGCACTTCTTTACATGTTGATAGCAATCTGTTTCCATATTTGACCAGTAATAGCCTAATCGAAGAATCTTCTTGGCAAGCATGAGCCAATTCATGTGCGGCCCGCACTCACCTCCATGGATATCTTCAATGATAGTGGAGGCTTCAGCTTCATCTACACATCTTAAGAGAACATGATGAGGGGACTTCTTGTACAGGGTCCAACCATGTAAAACAAATTGAGCAGCTAATCTTCGCAGAGCACATTGATCATTCTTGGAAGCCATGGATGGAAGAATCTGATCTTCCAAATAATTCTTTATGTCGAGGAACCATGGCTCCCTATTCAAATCAGTAATTGTAATCTAGAGGCATTATGTTGGCTCATTTATCTATTCAATCTCAATTGGCGTCACGTTTGCCCCTTGAGGGATGTTAATCATCGAAGCTAATGTGGTCAAAGCATCTGTAAAGTTGTTCCTTCTTCTGCCAATGTAATCGAAAGTCAGATGTTCAAAGCTCTTGGAAAGGATGTGTAGACATTCATAGTAGTTTAAGAACTTCTCTTCTTGGATGAACCAATCTCCGATTGCTCAGAAGATGGTAAGTGCTGAGTCTCCATAGACTTCTAGTTCATTAATGCCAAGATCAATGGTTTCTTTCAAAACTGATAATGCAACCTTCATATTCGGCTACGTTGTTGGTGCATAAAAAGTGTAGCCTTATGGCGATTGGAATGAGGATACCTGTAGGGGAAATGAACATGATTCCAATCCCACATCCTAACTGATTGACGGCTCCGTCAAAGCACATCTTCCATCTGACAATCTTACTTGATTCAACTTTAACACAAAGTATGTGTTCATCAAGGAAGTAAAATTTCAATGATAAAGGTTCATTTGCTGGTCCATTTGCTAAGAAGTCAGCTATGGCTTGCCCCTTGAAAGCTTTCTGTGAGACATAAGTGATATCAAATTCTGATAGCATCATGAGCTATCGGGCAGTTTTTCCTGTAGTTACAGATTTCTTGAATAGATACTCGATGGGATTTATCAAAGAAATCAGGAACACTTTGTATGAGAGAAAATAATGTCAAAGTCTTTTGGTGATATAGGCTAAAGAGAGACAAGTTTTCTCAAGAGGCGTGTATCTGGTTTCGTAGTCAATGAAACGCTTGCTCAAATAGTAAATGGCATGTTCCTTATTCTCTGTCTTATCATGCTGTCCTAACACACATCCTATGGAGCTGTCATGTACAATAAGATACAAAATGAGGGGGCGATTTGGCTTTGAAGAGATCAATACAAGTGAGCTTAGCAGATAATTCTTGATCTTGTCAAAGGCAATTTGACAGTCATTGTTCTATTGGGTTGGAACATTCTTTCTTAGTAGTTTGAATATGGGCTCACAAATGGGGGTGAGCTAAGTAATAAAACGACTATGTATTGGGTATGGCCTAAGAAACTGTGTACATCCTTCTCTGTGCGAAGTGTAGGCATTCCAATGATTATTTTGGCCTTGGATAGATCCACTTCTATGCATCTTTCACTGATGATGAAGCCTAACAATTTTCCATGAGAGGCTCCAAAGATGCACTTGTTCGGGTTCAACTTTAATCTGTATTTCCTTAGATGGGAAAGCAGCTTTCGTAGATGGCTCAAGTGATCTTCTTTATGGTGGGATTTGACAATCATGTCGTCTACATAGACTTCCACCTCTTTATTGATCATGTCATGGAAGAGGGAAGTCATGGCCCATTGATATGTTGTCCTTGCATTCTTGAAACCGAAGGGCATTACTTTGTAGCAAAATATGCCCTAAGGGGTCGTGAAAGCAATCTTCTCACGGTCTTTTATAGACATCTTGATTTGGTTATAGCCTGAGAACCCATCCATGAAGGACATCATCTTATGTCTGATAGTACTGTCTATGAGCACATCAATGTGGGGTAGGGGAAAGTCATCTTTAGTAGTGGCTTTGTTTATATCTTTGTAATCTATGAACATTCGGACTTTACCGTCCATATTGGGTACAAGGACAATGTTGGCTAACCATTAGGGATATTGGATAGACAAAAGAAAGCCTACGTCTAATTGTTTTTAGATTTTTTCTTTGAGGGATAGGGACCACTCTAGTCATAGGTGCCTAGGCTTTTGCTTAATGGGATGAATATCCGGGTTAGTGGGAAGTTTAAGGGTGACAAGGTTTGTTTGCAGACCAGGCATGTCTGCACAGGTCCATGCAAAGATGTCTATGTACTCTCAAAGTAGATTTAACAGAGCATATCCCAAAGTGTTGGGGGTCTTAATTTTTACAACTTGAGGCACAGTTTCTGACCCAAGATTGATCTCTTAGAGGTTATCTACCAATGAAATATTCCAGTTCTCTTGGCGCTCAAAGGCCTTGATCACCTCTTTTGGCATTAATTTATCATCATTCCATTCTTCTTGTTCCTATTTTTTAAAGAAAAACTTTTAGTATTAACTTACATAAAAAGGGGATTTAATACCCAATGAGCAATTGAACTTGGAATCAGGCTCCAAGTTGCCTACATACTCGATGTTTGCGTTGATCACAAGCTTAAGAAAGCTTGTTCAGCCAGGATCAAGTCACGCATAGTTTTAGTCTCGGGGTGGACCAAATTTACATTTTTTAAAAAGCAGCTGAGCCTGAAAGTTACTTCTCAGGTTGCCTACATACTTGACTCTTAGCATAAGTGCTTTTGAAAACATTGGTCTGTCAAGATCAAGCCCCACGTAGTTCTTTGATTGCAAGGGTAAAGAAAGCAAAATGATTTTTTCAAAAGTGACTAGGCCTGAAGTTGTGTCTTAGGTTGCCTATGTACCCCTTACAAGTGCACTGGTCGAATGCTTTGACAATTCATGAGTCATTAGGGATCAAATCTACATAGTTCTTATTATAAAAAGGTGAAAAGAAAAGACTAAAAGCTTTTGAAAAACAAAAACTTGAGTAGAGAAGGGTTGACTCTTCCTGGCCTCTTTTCTTAATCATTTAATCCATCACCTGGTCCTCGTCCTCTACTGCGATGGAGTTGGCTTGTCAGATCTACTCTACGGCTTCCCCGGATACCCATGTTTCTGACATGTTGACCTGGTCAGGGTCAAGCTTGTCTACGTCTAAATCTCCACTCACAATTACTAATTGGAGTGCTTCTCTGACATCACTAGGGAGTGAGAGTAGACTTATAGGGGCTAGGTTGTCCTCCCTATGTTCTGAGGTGTTAGGGGTTGAACATTCCATGACCTCAAGGACGATCAACTTAAAGTTGAACATGTGGGTATGAGGAATAACCTTGAGATGGTAGGTAGGATATTGATTGATGACTGGAGGTGGAATTGTGACTAGTTCCATTGGCATGTGTTCTGTGATGGGCTTGGATGGTTTTGTTTGAGCTGATGGTTTGGTTGGCAAGGTAATGCAGGTCTTGGAGAGTTTAGAAGCTGATGTAAAATGCAGTGCGATCTTACGGTCGGCTTTCCTCTTCTTGTTCTTTTTGAATTGATGTTCGATAAGAGGTTTGAACCCTAAACCTACCTTGTATGGCACTCTTATAGCTTTAATGGGGTTCTTTCTTCCTTGAAAATGTTTTCCTAGACACTTGTTTGGATCAAACTTCATTTTAGCCATCATATTGAACTTAGGCAGAAGTATTTTAGCCTTCCTATTCAGCTCTGCTACCTCTTTCTTTGTGTGCACAACCTCGAATTGATACGAGGTGAATGTGTTCGGAGCTTGCAGGTTCTGAACTCCTAGTATTTTTTGGCTTGTCATTGTGATGACATCTGTATCTATTGGCACTATGATAACTTCATCGTTGATGATGAATTTACTTTTTGGTGAAGAGTGGATGGGATGGCCCCTGCCTAATGAATCCACGGACTTCCCAATAGCATTGTGAAGGAGGATGGTATGCTCAGTATCTGAAACTGAACTCGGAGCATTCTCCCTTTTATAACTAGGGGAATGAACACTTCTCCTTGGCCATGACTCATTGAATTGTCGAAGGCCCTTATGTCACATGGGTTGGGTTTCACATAATTTGAGGGAACCCCCAATGTATCCAGTGTATCATTAGTACAAATATTCAAAGTAGACCCGTTGTCTACCAAGATAAGGGAAATACACATGTCAAAGTGATGTGCCGTGATATAGATGGCTTTGTTGTGCACGGTGTTGCCCTTGGGGATCTCGTCCTCTGAGAAGGTGATAACTCATGGTGTTGATATCCTAACTGAAGGAAGTTTACCATTCTTGAACATAGAAATTAGTAAAGTTCATTAAACAACCACATATCTATGTAAGCTTTCCCATGATCATCATATGAATCTCTAAGATTTAATTATAAAGGAAGTTTAGAATTACCTCAATGATTTAACCGGATACAAGAATCCAATCCAACCCAGTCTCCAAAGTATCCACACCTGCTTTAGAATTCTCTACACTGCTCCCACTTCCAGAAAAGTTATAGGACCCCATCTAAACATGGGTACCTCTATATATAAAGTGTTTGAAAATCCAAAGTGACCCTAAGGGGTGTGGGATCCTTCTAGGATTCTTATCCTTAGGTTGTGGGGCCCAGTATCCTTAATTAAGTCAAACTGCATTAAGGACACCCTATCTTTTGTT
>JAOXJP010227458.1:0-11300 GCA_025762735.1 Platanus orientalis | reverse complement strand
ATGTACCTTGTCCTGTTCAGGGACATGATGTGAATGCTCAATAATGTTAATGTTCATCATCATCAGCGTCATCATCATCATCATCATCTTCTTCTTCTTCTTCTTCTTTTGGATGGGGGGTGGATGGGGTGATAAGCTTCCTTAAATCTTTAGGCTGCCTACATCAAAATTCAAGCAGCCCTGAATTTTATTGTGGGCCCAATCTTTTCCTTTCCTTTTCTTTTGTTCATTTTGTAATATGGCATTTTGACTAACTGCATATGATGTTGAAGTTCTTAAAATTTTTTGTGGGGTAACTCCAGTAAACTAAATATAGTTTTAATTAACATTTGGATTTTTTTTCCGATATAATTCTGACACAAAGACCATTGTTTCTTCGTTTCTTGAGGATTTTAAGAAAAAGGCTGCTGAAGATAGTAAAGCTACTGGAGGAAAGAATAAGTTGCCAGAAAAAGAAGCAGTTGAAAAGGAAACAGAAGTGACTGTTAGTTTACTTAATATACAGGTTGGCCATATTAGCAAGGCATGGAAACATCCATCTGCAGACAGGTATGCCCTACAAGTTCAGAGTCTCTTTCCTGCTTTCCAAGGGATTGTCTTCTTAAAGTAAAACTTGCAAGCTACCTTGCTAAGAAATATTGGGGTTTCAACAGCGTGAAATTTCACAATCCACAGGGATTGAACCATTTTGTGGTAACTGGTAAGTAAGAAAAGAGGTTTAGTTCTTATGCCGGCATGGACCATGGACAAGGGATTCATATTGTTGAAACCCTACTAGTTTCCACTTCATTTTCTTTAATTGATTTTCTTATTTGGATAGAATAATTTCTTGCTAGTAGGGATTTCAATTAGACGAACTAGCTCGGTCTCCTTGTGAGTGTGGCTTGTCATGAGCCAAACCTAAGCTCAACTTTATGGCTTGTTACCAAACCAGAGCCTTGTGTCCAGATCGTTGAGCTAAATTAGCCTGAGCCAAGCTAGGATGAGCTTGGCTTGGTTAGTTTAGGTACTATATTGCATGGTATATAAGTTAAATATTTAGTATGGTTTTTTATCCAAAACAAAAGTATGGTCAGCCTTAATACTGAGCTTTATTATTAATCTTTTGATATTATTTAAGTATTTTTGTTATGGGTTTTGAATCAAGAGCCTTGTGTGCTTGTAAATTTGGGCTTGTATATGCCCAATTTATATTTTCTTGAATGGTATATGTAGGTCCAATATTACAGCTTGGACTTAAGTTAGCTAAGTGGAGTGGAGCTTGGGCCTGGCAAATCCTTAATGACGCTGAGCCGAATCTGAGCCCAACCCAAGTCACACGAACCCATGCCAAGCTGGGCAAAGCATGGCTCATCTACAGCTCTTCTTGAAAGCTACCTGTTAAGGACATTGAGTGTTCTAATAGCCTGAATTCCATGATCTTCGGTGATTAAACCGTTTTTTGGTAACTGGTAATCAAGCAGAGAAGTATATTTCTTCTTAGCTGAGCAAGGTTCAAACCCATGGATGTGGAATTCATATTGTTGAGACCCATGTGCTATTTGATTTTGCAGTTTGTGCTTCATTAGCTTCGACCTCTAACTAATATCCAACAAAAAAAAAAGCTTGGACCTCCCACTTATTTGTTTTGATTCAATCACACAGTTTACTAGTTGAGGAGATAGACTTGGGTGATGGTAACCAGCGGCAAGTGGTCAGTGGTCTTGCAAAGTTTTTCAGTCCAGACGAGTTAACAGTAAGAAAGCTACTTGAGCTATTGCCTATAATTCTACTTTATTTTATTTCTGGTCTTTGTTGCCTTGATTTAAATGTTGACACCATTTGTATTATAAATAACTACAGTTTTGGTTTACATTCTATATGGAGGTCACCTTTTGACAGCCCTTTAAGACATTGTGATATGTCATGCAGAACCGCCGTGTGGTGCTAATCACGAATGTTAAGCCTGGGAAGTTACGAGATGTGATGTCTGCTGGCCTGGTATGTGTCTTGGCATTGTCATGTAATTTTGCTTATGTTTATGCTGAACTGGTATATTTTTTGGCATGTCATCTGATTTTACTTGTTTGTGCTGTTTGATTTATATAATGAGGTGTTTTATGTTATGCACAACCTAAGTGGAGATTTGCATTCATGGTGGACACAAAACTTTTTGGTCCTTCATTGAATACTTCATAATTGGCTCAGTAAATACTGATTTAAACTATTTAATAGATGGACCACCTGTTGCGTTCCCTGTGTCAAATGTGGCCATCAGATGATCCCAACCGTTTGGTGTATGCATTTTTTCTTGACAAGAAAGCATTATTTTGTGAGCTGTCAGGGTTTTAACTCTTGATAATTTATGTTGTCAACTTGGAATAATTTTTAGGGTCTGGCTCATCCTAGAGGCAACCTTTTGGTTGAGCTACCAGGGTGGCAGACTTGTGGTTGCATATATGTTATAGCACTGAGGACTAGGATTTGTGTGTCAATCTCGGAGGCAAAGTTAGTCCTGATGTAAAAATCATTTGATCTTTCAAGATATACCCTTAATTTTTTTTTATTTCTGGTTTCCATCTTACAGTTTCACTTTTCTCTGAGATTTTGACATTCACCTAAGGCTCCAGTCATTCAACTGTCATCAGATTACAGCAAATGTAAATTGTATATGTTATTTCATTTGTGCCTAAGGGTATCTATGCAACTGTTTTCCATTATTTTGAGCCAATTATGATGGAAATATTAATAGTATCTATAATTACAATTGGAAAAGATACATCCATATTCCAATGATCCATTAAAAAGCTTCAAAATCTATTGATAACATACATGAAATCATTTAACAGTTCTGTACTTACGACCAAGAGACTAGTTTCATATATGATGAGGGATTCTGATGTTGGTGCTGGACCGGCTAATTTTTTGTTTCTTGTGGGCTTGAAAAGTCGATATTTGAATGCCATCAGATCTAGTTTAGCAGGTCCAAGAAAAGACTTATGGGTCCATGGTTTCAATGTTTTAACAGTGGTTTAGTTATGACTGAATGTTTTAACAGTTGTTTAATTATGACCGATTATTATGTTTTGTAAAAGTTTAGTATTTATTTGGTATTACTTTTTACGTAAAAATTTGGTCTTTATTTGGTTTAATTTTTATTTTGTTTTTAAGTTGATTTAGGAGTATTACTTAGGATGGTTTTTAGTAAAGTGAAAAGTCCTATTTCTATTAGTTTTCCTTAGGAATTATTTTGGAATTCAAAATCTATCTGTTTGACATGGTTGTGGTGTCATTTGAAAGTTTATTCAGTTGCCTTTCCAACAATCAAAAAATTTCGATATTCCTTGTCATTAGGGGAAGTATTGTGTGTGCGTGTGTGTGTGTGTGTGTGTGTGTGTGTGTGTGTATACATATGTATATATACATATATACATATGTATGTATACACACATATATGTATATATACACATATTTATACATACATACATATGTATGTATGTATGTATGTATGTATGCTCCAGCATATTTATTTGGTGCAAATTCCAAATCCCCTCTCTTGAAGGTTGTGATACTTTCCTGGCCTCTAGGTACTGATTTGTAGAGTTCCATTGGTGCTGATTCCAGTGGTTATCTTCTTTTGTTTGTGCTTATTTTAGTGTGTCGTGTCCTCCTCTCTTTCCTCTTCTATTTTTTCTCTTTTCTTTTTTCTAGTAATTGTGAAATTTCTATATCATCAACTTAATTCTGAATATCTTGTCATTTGATTTCAAAATTTAGTATAAATCCTTATAGCCATTTTTTGTGTGTCGCAACCCATCTACTATTTCTCTTATATCAATTTATATTCATTTCTACGTCAGTTTTCTTAATCTCTTGACCCCATCCTACTTCATTATTTCAAAGTTCTAGTCACTTTTATACTTGTCTAACCACCCCTGTTGCGGGATGCTAAACGGCCTATATATATTGTTTTATGAATAACTAATTCATTAAAAAAGGGAACAAGGAAAAGAAACAATGACCGAGAGGGTCAAAAAGGAAAACCAAGAGCTAAAGAGCTAGCTCTTCGCTAAACAAGATGATATATATAAGGCCAACCCTAATGAGTTCGTTGATGGAAAGTCCTTTTACGTCCTTTGAAGCCATAGCTCAAGAAGCAACCTCAATTGTTATGGAGTCAATAACTTCGGAACAAGATCTATATGTGCCTTCAAAAATCCTCTTATTGCGTTCTTTCCAAATGCCCCAACAAATACCGTGAGAGATGGCAAGCCAAAACTTCTTTCCTCTTAATTGGGGGGTTGGGGCATGCCATTGCCTCAGGAGGTCGAGGAGGCAGCAAGGCATGGCCCAATTAAGAGGGAGAAGATGGATAAAATGATCCCAAATGCTTCTAGAGAAAGGGCAGTGAATATGAGTGCCCAACTTCCCATCGGCCATACATAGAACACAAATGTGTGGAGAATCTAGAGACAATATCATATATGGGCGGCCTCTTTTAGAGGATAGAGAAATGCTTGAACTTGAGGAGGGGAAAGGCCATTCAAGAGTGATTTTACATGAAGGAGAGAGGAGTGGAAAGGAATTTTAAGAAAGATTTGGCTAAGAAAAAGACCAAAAGAGTCGAAGGTCCATTTGTATGTCAGGACAAGAAGGAACAAGTCGGAAATGTTCTAGGGAGTCATAAAGAGAAGAGATGTACCCAAGTTTCTAATGCAGGGGCATTTTCACAATGGGTTCAAGTAGGGAAGCCTATGTGAGATGGGGGCACACTCAGGGTGGGGCGACTCATGGGAAACGGGCGACTCGTGTGAGGCGGAACCCATGTGAGGTGGGGCCCACAAATGAAGGTTTGGTCGAGGGCCTGACCTAGCTTAGGCTATATGATAAAGGGATTGATTCACCTCCCTCTATTAGTTCGAGCTTTTAGAGCAAGTGATTGGTTGTTTTGCATCAAAGTGGTATCAAAGCAGGAGGTCTCGTGTTCAAAACTCCTTACTAAGGTGATTAATGCAAGGGCATATTCACACTAGGCTTGAGTGGGGCAGCCTATGTGAGATGGGGGCATACTCAGGGTAGGGGACGACTCGTGTGAAGTGGGGAACCCGTGTGAGGTTGGGCCTACAAAGGATGGTTTGATCAAGGGCCTGACCATAAGCCTGGGTTATAAGATAAAGGGATTGGTTCACCTCACTTTATCAGTTTGAGCTTTGAGCTTTTAGAGCAAGTGGTTAGTTGTCCTACGTCAATTCCGAGTCAAGAGGGTCTCTTGAGAATAGCACATTCTAAGAGAAGCCATGAGGAGAGGTGCAAAATGTCAGAGATAAAGGCTAATTTGTTGGAGGCAATGTGGAATAGACGAGGTGGTGCAGCCAATGAGAAGAGATTGTTGTATGTGCTGCCGCTGCCCCACAAGAGAGCCAGATTCAAGATTTGTGAGATTCCTTTAGTTTAAAGAGTTTAGGGATATTAGAGATGTTTTCAGTTTATTTTAGGGATGTTTTATTTGAGTTTATTTTATGTTAGGGTCATTTGTAGAAAGTTGATTTATTTAATTTAAGTTGTGTTCTTTTGTAGTCAGGCCCTAAAAGACCTTGAAAAGAAATATTTTAAAATTTTAGGGAAGTACTAAGGGTTTATGTAATAAGGCTTTACTAGCCAAGGGTCTAATTGCAAATTTGGAGTTTAATTAGAAGTCCTAATTAGATTAGGAGTATAAGTGGTTTAAATTTATAAATAGTTGGATCTTTAGGTTGTAATTCAGTATTTTGAATAATGAATTAAGATTTAGAATATAACTTGTAGTGACTCTAGGGTGGAAGTCGTGGATTCCCATTCTCTCTCCTCCACATGAGTTGAGGTAAGTCTTCTCTCTCTTCTCTATTGTTAACTTCTCCATCTTTTTCTCAATCTCCTTTCCTAAATTCTTGTTGATTTCTATTCTTATCCATTGTTCTTGCAATATTTAATTCAAGATTCATCAAGATTCCACTTTCTTGATAGTTCTTGAATCTGAAAATTTTCATACAACAAATTTTTCTCTTCTTCTATTTTCCTATCAAGAAACCTCCAAAATTCTCTTTTGTTATTCTCTTAAACCCAGCCTCATCTTCTTCTTCCAAGATTTTCAAGAAAATCCAAGAAAATCAATCAAGAAACAGTCCCAAATCTATCAACCCTCAAAGAAACCCTTTTCTCTTGAATTTTCTTTTCAAGAAACCTCAATTATTTATTCAAGAACCTAAAATGCCTTCTTGACATAGATTCATGATTCCATTATCCTTCTTCCTTACTTGTAGAGCCATTCCTCTTGGCATGCTACATCATGAGGGAAGCAAGATGTAAGGGACAAGTCTCCAATCCAGACATCCATCCAAAAGTTAACTCAATTCCTGTTACCAATAACAAGAGAGAGATTAGGATAGACCAAAGGATGGATTAAAGTGATGCATTTCTAACTAACCGAGCATCTAGAATTTAATGTTCGATTCGAGTCCCATCCATTTTGATCCGATCCATATTTGCAAAGGATAAGGGTATACCATAGGTTTCCTCCATTGTAAATCTCCCTATCCATTTTTCAAGAAGTGACATGTTGTTCATAGGGATATTTCCAATCCCAAGACCCCTCAGAGTTTTCAGCTTGCAAACTTCCCCCCATTTAAGAAGATGATCCTTTTGTCACCTCCCTCATCTCATAAAATATCTCATTGAATTTTCCAAAACTTCTTTGCCATCTTGACAAGAATGGAAAAGATCGATATGTAGTAGACAAGAAGACTGGATAATATTGCTTTAATGAGGGTGATTCTACCACCCAGAGAGATGTGTGATTTTTTCCATGAAGCGAGTCTCTTCTCAATTTTCTCTACAACAGGATCCCAAAATTTCTTCAAATGAGATTGGGCCCCTAGAGGAAGGCCAAGATACTTGAGGGCCTATTCATTCACCTTACATCCAAGGTATATTAGTTGAGGAGAAGAGAAAGAAGTTGTCCACATTGATTTTAGCTATACCTAATTTTCTCCAATTAACTTTAAATCCCGAAATCAATTCAAATATTTGTAGGGTATGTTTGAGTTTCATGATACTAGCAACAGAGGGTTTGGCGAAAACAATATTATCATCTGTGAACTTCAAGTGGGATATGGAATTATCACTAGAGAGGAGCTTAAGGCCAACAACTAGAGTAGCCCAGATAGCATGAGAGAGGAGAGCACTAAGGAAATCAACCACCAGAGAGAATAACAAAGGCAAGATCGGGTCTCCTAGTTTGAGTCCTCTGGATGTACAAAAAAAAACCTTTAGAGGTACCATTGATTAAGATGGAGAACCATGGATATTTCACACAACCCATCATCCAATTAATCCATTTAGAGCCAAAGTCTTTCTTGGTTAGAACCCACTCAAGGAAACCCTAATTATCTTTTTTAAAGACTTTTTCCATATCTATTTTGCAAACAAGACTAGGGGAACTAGATATATTCTAGGTATCAGTACACTCATTTGCCACAATGATTCCATCAATGATCAGTTTGCTTTTAATGAATGTCCCTTGGGAATTTGACACAACATGTGTCATGACATTTCTAAGCTTGCATGAGAGTACTTTTGCAATGATTTTCTAAAGACTTCCAATGAGACTAATGGAGTGATAATCCGTAAGAAGGGATGCACCATTGATCTTTGGTAGGATAAGGGCAATAAAAGTAGGTTGGGCACCCCTATGAAATCATAGAACTCGTAGACGACTAACAATAAATCATCTTTAATTAGTTCCCCAATAATTTTGGTAGAAAAGTATGGAAAAACCATCAGGACCTGGTGATTTATCATTGTCCATAGTGAATACAACCAACTTGATGTCCTCTGTGAAAGGCCCTTCAGGGGAGAGAGAGCTAAATTGGAAGTTAGACGATCCTCAAAGAGATTATCAATCTTTGGCCAGGAAGCTTCCTCTTGAAAGAACAGGCCTTTATAAAAGTTGGAGGTTGTAGATGCTATGCTCCCAAAATCAATCAATTCATTACCATCAACCAAAAGCTTGGTAATGAGATCCTTTCTCTTCCACCCATTAGCAATACGGTGAAAGAATTTTGTGTTACCATCTCCTTAAGCCATTTGTATTTAGATTTTTTGCTTTCAAAATATTACTTCATATATTCTCTGTATATAGCTTGTCTAGCTTCGAGATCTCATCCAAAACTATCACTTTATTTGAGTTAAGCTTTCCAAAAGTGTTCTTGTTCTACTCTTTTGAGTTTTTTTTTTTTTATAACTTTAGTTTTTAACTGAATTTGAAGCCTTCTTGTCTAGAAATAGTACACTCCTTCCACCATGAGATCATGTTGGATTTAAAATCATGGTGAAGCATCCACATATTTTAAAACAGATGGGTTTAGGACCACAACTTTTAATCTTAGTATTGAGAACTATGGGTCAGTGATCGGAGATGAGTCTAGAATGAGCCTTTTAGAAGAAGTGGGGAAATTTATCCTCCCAATCTGTAGTGATCAGAAAGCAGTCAAGGCGACCTAAAATGGGGGTCTCGCAACCATTAGTCTAAGGGAAGTGGCCGTTTTGTAAGGGTGCATCTCTCAAATTCGACAAGGCCATAGAGGAATGAAATCCACGCATTGTTTTTGTAATTCAACCACCTGAACTCTTTTCTTAGGGAAATCTAGTAGCATTAAAATCACCTTCAACAACCCAAGGGCCACTCCATCGAGAGCGAATAGACAAAAGCTTATCCCAAAAGCCTTGGAGATTTGAATAAGAGAAGGGGCCATAAACACCAATTATCAACCATTCAAAACCCAAATCCAAAGAAGATATGAAATAGAGGCGAAAAATGTTCCGAAAAAATCATCAAGCTTTTCAAACATGAGAGAATCTCAAGCTATTAAGATACCACCCGATGATCCATTCACAGGAAGTCCATCATCTAACCTTTTGCCAGCTACACTTTTAAGAAGACCTCTTCAAATTTCAGTCTTTATTGTTTCTTGAAGAATTAGAATATCAAGGTCACATCTTCCATTACAAACCTTAACCATATGATGCTTCTTTACACCTCCCAACCCTCTTACATTCCAGTGAAGTATCTTCGTTTACAACCAGTGCCCTTAGAGAGCCTTCTGGAAACGGAAAGATCACTGCCATCTTTAATATTCCACTAAAGATTTTTTTTTAATTCCCTCAATGCTTTGTCTCCTTTGTTTGGTGGAGGGATGTTCACCAAGAATTTAGACATTTTGACTGAGATACCATTATCATCAACTACATGCAAGCCCATTTTGTCCATTATTCCATCCACCCTAGCATGATTCCTATGGACTCTCAAACTCAATGCATCAGATTCCACGGTCAGTACGCCTTTCATTTGCAAATATGGATTGGGATCAAGGGAACAAGGAATGACCTAGTTGGGAGAAAGGTGAGCAATAGAAGGGCAGGAAATAGGAGAAGCGATAGACTTTTGAAGAAGACAAAAGGATAGATTGTTGCGTACCTGACTAAGGAGAGGAATTGGAATGGTCAGAACTCATGTCAGGAGAAGGAATCTGTGAGTTACATCTATTGGCAAATGTAGAGTCTTCAAAATCTCCAGAGTTGCTAGAGTCATCATAGTCCACAATTTTGGAGAAATGATTTGGATCGAATAACTTCTGCAGATGCCCATCTTCCATCTCTTTGTTGTAGGGAATGGGGGGAAGGTCTTTATTAGAGACGTATTCATTGTGGTCAAAATCCGATGAAGGGGGTAGAGTTTTGTCGCCGTCATTGGAGCTGCCTACTCGATTGTGAGCCTCATTCGCTTTGGCCGAAAACAAAAGGTCCGAGGGAGACACCCTTAAGTGAGGATTGTGAAGAGAGAATACCGGAGTGCAAAAAGCACATGGCGTAGCCTCTGGTGATTGAATGGGGTAATTTAGTAACTAGCCTCCTTAACAACCATCGTGAAGATCTGCTCCTTGATCTTTAGAGATGGTTCGTGGGATCTTTGAAAGATCAAGAACCAACCCGAGTGAAATGGAGTTTTGTGAAGTTTTTGTGTGTGTGATGAGTTCAATCTCTTGGAGTCACCACAGGCGAAACCCAATTCCCTAAAGGTGACAAACATTTAGGCATCAATAAAGCCTTATCCACTGAAAACCAACAACTTCAAGGGGGTTATTCAAACAAGATAGGGCATCCCATCGCTTCAATACATTGATTCCATTGCCGATAGTGAGATTAGGATGATCTAAGATGTGCTTAGCTTCAAGATAGAGGATGCGAAACATAAACCCCTTGCAGGTGAGGAGCCAAAAGGTTTTATGCTGAAAGCGTCACAACCACTTGGGCGAAATGTTTATTATAAAAGAGTTCCCAAGTTTAGTTAGAGCCTCCTCCCCCCCCCCCACTTCACAGATGATTGCTAGACTCAAGTTCATCCTGCTCTTAACCCAACTAGAAGAACTCAACAGTAGGTGGGAGGTGAGATTGGGCAACACCTGAGGGGGTGGATCGGCAAATGCCCCCATTTGCCTGAGAATATCGAGGAAGGATTTCTAACCTAATGAAAACTCACCTACAGGTATGACAACAAACACATTTCGGGATTTGGCTTTCCATTCTATGATACGAATGAAATGGCCCCATTCATTTTCCCCCTAAAGAGGAAAATCATTCCATCCTTTGAATGGAGTGTTTCTTTGATCTCAAGGTCTTCAACAGTTGTAAACGCATGATGAAGGAAGCCACACATTTTAGACCACAAGGCACCAAAGAAAGAGATGATTCGAGGTCTGCCATGATCTCTTTCTGTTATTTTGAACCAAGCATCTAAGAGGCTTGGTTCAAAAGATTTCAGTTCAATGGACAAGAATAGGCAGTTATATAAAGTTTTAGATGTCATGGCGTATATCTAAGAAAGTTTCCAGCGATCATCGTCGTTGCTCCCACTAAACAGTTTATATTCAAGGCTTAGGGATATTTGGGTATTTTAGTAAATTTCATTCTAAGGATATTTTTGTAATCTCTTAGATTAGGTATTTTAGTAATTTTCTTCGTAGGTGTTTCTTTGAAAGAAGACCCTATTATGTTAATTTTCTAATCTAAATGTTGTATTTACAATATAAAGATTATAAATATCTTTCCTATTGTGGGTGGATTTCTTTATTAGGAAGGAATAAGGTGTCTTTCTATTTTGGGTCAAATTTTTTTCCTATTATGGTTAAGATCTTTTTCTTTTTAAAGGAAGTTGGGTGTTTTTCTATTCTGAGAAAACTCTTCTTACTTTTAGTTGGGTCATCTTTTTAATATGGATTGAATTTATT
>JAOXJP010227457.1:0-11300 GCA_025762735.1 Platanus orientalis | reverse complement strand
GCGGAACAGGATTCATGTAGCCGACCCCAAATAGTTGGGATAAGGCTGTTTGTTGTTGTTGTTGTTGTTGTTGTATACATGCCAACACTTCGTTCGTATTAGTTCTAATACTATGTGGATCCTGTAACGTGTTCTGAGATTAACTGTTAAATCAGTTGCCAAACCTCCTAAAGACCCAATTTCACCTTTTTTTTTGGTTTTCCAGCAATTAAAAGTCCAGCATTGATAAATCACTTGGTTTTAAGTCCTGAAAACAAATTAAGAAGCTTAACATCACTACCTAAATATTGAGCAATTTACACATTTTTCTTTGTGGCACTTGAGAAAAATTGTTTTAAGATTTTTTACATTGTTCAAAATCACATTAACTCATGATTGATGATTCAGTTGATTTGAGACTTTCATAGCCAACATAGTTTCAAGGTCAGTTGACGTGTAGTTTGAAAACTCCTATTGACCAATTTGTTCAGAACTCCATGACATTCACTTACTAATTAACAGTGACATATATGAGCGATGGCATTTTTTGTAGAAAGGAGTAAATTGACAAAAATAGATTTATATAATTTTAAAGCTAATAACTTCTGATTATATATTTGTGACTTCAATTGAGTTAAAGAGTCAACTTGGTTGAGTCAAATTTTTATTCCCAAGGGATATTGGTTGAAACATTTCCATTCTGAAAATTGATTCTAACTCAATCTGGAAATTTCCATTATATTGATACTGAAAACCATGATATAGAATCTGAGAAATGCTCCCCCTCCTTTCCATTTCACTGTCATTTTCAATTATACTACTGTTAGCACACAAAAATATGCAAGCTGTTTTCTTTTCTTGATGAATAAAAAATTTGCTAGCTGCTAACTACACTTCATCTCCCACAGGTCTCATCTAATAGCAAAGCTGATCTTCCTAGACCAGCTCTGTGAGTTCTCTCCCTACCTTCCAAGAAGCTCTCTTGAACCCTATGTTCCTTATGCCATTCTCCGTTCAATATACAGCCAGTATTATGGAAATTCTTCATCTATGCCGCTGGCATTGCTAAGCCTTTCACCCCGACAATCACCTGCTGTATCTGTTGCACATGCATCTCCTGCATTCCGGCAAAACCGTGGTGATTCAACACCTCAGTCAAGTGCTTACGATTCAGGTTATTTCAAGGCATCATCTGCTCATAGCCAGGAGCAGCTCTATGATGATACTGGAAGTCAAAGGAACCGTGACAACAACAAATATCGCAATGTTCGTCGCTCTGGACCCTTAGACTACAGTTCAAGCCGAAAAGTGAAATTTGTTGAAGGCTCAACTTCAGGTAGCACGGGGCCGAGTCCAT
Source organism: Platanus orientalis (assembly GCA_025762735.1). Lineage (NCBI taxonomy): Eukaryota > Viridiplantae > Streptophyta > Magnoliopsida > Proteales > Platanaceae > Platanus > Platanus orientalis. The sequence continues at coordinate 9,964 of JAOXJP010227457.1, read as the reverse complement.
TGCCAAGGTTTGCAGTGTCAAGGTCTGGTCCTTTATCATACAAGTAGAACATGGGCTGAACTAAGGAAACAGAAAGGTGGTAAATTATCTGTTCCTCTTTTTTGATGATGAGCTAATTATATATTTGTTACTCGCTAGTCTCTATAAATTTAAGGGTAATCAAGTCCTAACTGACTTATGGTCCTTCCTTCAACACCCCCCTCCCCCCTTGCTCAAATCCTGATTCCCTTGATTCTCTCCCCCACCCATTCCCATCCTGAGAAAGAATGTACTAAATAATTTGTTAAATAAGAGTATAGCGGTTTTCTCTTTCATGCCAGCCATAAGCAGCGTTCCATTTGCATCAATCCCTATGGGTAGCGTAAAAAATGCTGTTCTTGACCATCAAGCCAGCAGACATACAAAATTTGTTTTCCATTTTTCATTTTTGCAGACATCCACACAAAGGCACCATTCAGTTAGAAGAGTTGACGTGGGATTCCGAAGTGTCCAGAAGAACGTAACCGAGCCAGTGAAGTCTAGTCATTTTGTTAACTTGTTTCTCAAAAGCCTATTAATTGGTCCGACTCATCCAGCCCAAGCCCAGTTCTCTGAAGACTGCAATCTCGATGGTGCAATTTGGATGAAGTTGGCCGGGCTGGGGTCAACCCAAGCTCAACGCAAACAAATCCAATGGCAGGTTGCGAGAACCCTAACCCAACCTAACCAGTTAGCACCGAGTCCATGAAGAGTTAAACTAACGATCTCTAGCAATTAAGCCCTACTATTAAAACCAAGGAATGTTTAGATATATAATGAACATGTATCTTCTACTAGGAAACCAGTGTTCCATGTCTATTGGGCAAGCTGCTGAGTATTGGAAGCAAGCAAGCTCTGGTGAGGCCAAGCGATTCAGCCTCCAACTCGTACGGGGTTGGTTTCAGGTTGAATTCGAGGCCTCGATCCTATCCTGTGGGTTGGAAAGTCCAACCCAAGTTTCACTCCCTACCCCTCCCCTATCGCTTGTGATGAATGCATGCATCAATCAGGAAAAGTCAGAACTTCTATGAATTTTATACTTCTTATTTTCTCAAATGAGCCTTTTATTTTTGGCCTCACGAAATGGAAGAAGATAAACTGTCAACAAATCCTAAGACAGTTGAGATCATCTCCTGTCCACAAATAAACTTGCGGCTTCAGGAGACTTTCACATCCCAAAAAAAGTGAAAATCACAACTTTTTTGGGTATGTGTGTGTCTCCTGAAGCCCACAAGTTTATTTGTGGACAGGAGATGATCCTTATGGATCCTAAGGTCATCTACATGTCGTTCTTGTGTGGCCATGTGACAGAGCGCCGGACATGGGCAGTTGAGGAAACTGTATTGTCAATATTTTCAAGATCAACCTACTTAGAAATTGATGAATGACAAAGGCCTTTTCAAAGGATTCAAAAGTGCAATCAGTTTTATGGAGAGAACAAGTAACTAACAATGGCAATGGGAACACATTAAGAAATGACAAGGGCCTGACCTAAGACCACCCAATACTGTGTATTAGACTCGACAATCGTAGTAAAATGTCTGCATAACCTCAGGCTTGAAAATGTGGTTATATCAGCTCTCATCTCTGTTACTTCAATGACAATGACAACCTGGGTTTCGCAGGAGCATGTGTTAAAACTTAAGCACAAGGGAAGATGATGTTTGCTACACTTATAACAACTCAACAATGATATCAAATTACTGTGGGCATCTGACCCAAAAGCTTCTCAGCAAACTCAGCTTTATACTTGACCATAGGTAACCTGCCACATCAGTTTTTTCAGAACCACACGTGAGTCAAACTTTTTCACAAGTCGGGTGGCTGAGTTGCTGACGATAACGCATGCTTCACCTGCTACATGGAAATCGGTATCTAACAGAGGATTCATTTGCATCCTAGCAAATTAATGTATAACTGTCTCACCTAACCAAACAAATTTTCTCCCAACAGCATACCAAGTCAATCCCATGCCAAAGGCAAACTCGACAAGAGCAGTTAAACATGCTGCTGAAACCTCTAGACCCATTTCAAACTGATGAATAACGATCATATAATGTTAGTAAAAATTAAGGTGTCTTCAACAACAAATTCTCGAATCAGAATACCAAATCAAAGAGTGGAAGAAACCTAAATTTGTGAAATATAACTTTCCCATACATACAAAGCAGCCTAAGGAGAAACGGAACTACAACATGTTGGACATTTTTATAGTTTATGCAGATCTGATAGATCAGAAAAAACCCTGATCGATCAAAAAGTCTTGAGAAGTGCAGAGGTGTCTGATTGGTCAGAAAACTGTCCTGGTCGATTAGACCATTCAGGACGGGAAACAATTAATCGTTATAAAAAATCAAGATCCGTTCATGGGAGAGCGTGTCGATGCATCAAATGTATCGACAGATCTTTATACACAATTGTTCAATGCGAAAGGGTGTCAAGAGGTTTGTAGACACATCTAAAGGTGTCTACTGATTTTATAATTAAAGGGGAACCTCCAAAACGTGACTTCACTTCAAACTTTCATCTCTTTCATCTGACCTTTGTATTTCTCTGTAAACCCTCTAATTTCTCAGTCATTTCTAAGAAATAGTATCAAGTGTTCAAAGGTTGGTCTTATAGTGCTGCAAACTGTTGATCAATAACACAACTTGGTTGGACCCGTTTATCCTTGAGACAAATTTGTTGACTTGTTGTAGTCATTGTACCATTTTTAAAGAACAGAATAGATTGCGAATATTGTCTTAAAGAAAGCATGATCCATGACTCGGGCATTGTTACTATTTGTCTTGTCAAATTCCATGCATTCTTATCTAATAATCTTAAGACAATATTCTAGACAAGATCTATAACAATAGCTCAATCATTAGTTAATGTTCTCAAGTCCAACATGACCAAACTAAAAAGATTTGATGGATCAAATGTAACAGCCCACATCTATTTTCGATGATTTTTAAATGAAAGTTTATACTTATAAATAATTTTAATTCACCTTATGAATAGAAAATAATGAACAAAAATTTGTGACATTGGAATATCCCATGACACAAATAATTATGTGACAAAACCAGTCATGAACTTAACAAAGTTCTGAAGCTATCCCAAACAACAATTTAGTGTAACTTTAGAGGAAAAAATGTATTAATTCTGTATTAATCAGCTTACAAATTATACACCGTTAGAAAGTTTTTGGAGTCTACTTTTCAAAATAGCAAATGGTGTGCAATTTAGAGTTTTCTAAAGAAAGTTATGATAGATTTCATACAAGATGTTTGAGTTAAAAACAGTTTGAAAAATTTAAACACTCTAAGTAAAAAAGTTTGAGCAATTGAAAAAGAAAGTTTGAGTGTTCTAAGAAAAGTTCAAGTAATCAAACTTACAAATAACGTTTTTCTAAAAATTGGGAGAGTTTTGTTTTGATGAGGCTAGGGTTTCTACTTTGCTTAGGATTCTTATAAAACCTATATAAACATTAGAACTCATCCAATATTGATTCACAAATGCAAAGAAAGAGTAAAAGATGAAGAACAAGGTGAAAAGCTAGGGTTTAAAATTTTAGGATTTTGGATAAAATCTTAAAAAAGAAGCTGCACAAAGCTTGAATTTTTACTGTGTTAAGAGGCAAGTAAATGCATAATGTATACACATTTTTACTTTTAATTAGGTTCTTAGAAGCTCATTGATAAAAAATTAATTTTTTTGGAGAGATCCTCTATATTTTAAACCTTAATTTCTTAGAAAAATATTATAAATTATGAAAGTTTTTGTAAATTCTTGCAAGTAATAATTTAAAGAATACATGCTTTAGTTAATTGTTCAAAAGATTATAGCTTTGTTTGATAAGATTTAAGTTTTGAAATTAATATTACATGTTTTTATGATCTAATATCTATATTTTTGGTTCTTGAACTTTATAGGTTATAAGTTATACAAGTTTCTCATGTTTTCTTCATGTATGAGTGTGTTTTCAAGTTAAGAGATATTGCTACATGCTTAGCCACATTTTTGGATTGTGTTTAAAAGAAGATCATGAGTGTTTTATCTAAGTTTTGTTAGATGATTATTAGTCATATAAGATTTTCTACAAATATAAATATTGTCTTTATTAACCATGATTTTAAAGAAGAAATATTTTTAGTTTGTGCTTAGATTGGGTTAAGCAATTCTATATTTTGGCATATGATTCATTCATGAGTTTAGTATGAGTTTTATGAAAATAAAATCATAAGTTTGGAAAACAAAAAAAAAAGTTTTTTTTTTGAAAAAACTAAGTTTTTTTTTTTTAAAAGATTTATGCATCAATGCATATAATGTTAAGTTACTAAGTTTATGACTAGAATTTTGATAAGTTGTGCAATATGTCCAATTTGATTTATAGTGTATAAAATTATTATTATTATTAGAACAATGTATGTATCATTTTGTTATTAGATATAAGTTTTAATTAGAAGTTCAGTTTGGAGAATCCTTGTGGTTTGTATTTCGAAGTTCCATAAGAAATTATATGATGAATGTTTAAAGATCTTTATGGTTAATGATTTAGAGACATTAATGGTCATATTTGAAAAAGTTAGTGATTATGTGATTCGAAGACCCATTGTGGTTTATTATTTCGGAGGCTCTTTGTAATTTATTATTTTAGAGACTCATTGTGATTTATTATTTTGAAGACCTATTGTGGTTTATTAATTCAAAAATCCATTGTGGATTATGTGTTTAAAGATCCCTTGTGGGTTTTGTGTTTCAGATACCTTAGTAGTTAGAGAATGAACATCCAAAGTGGTTATATTTTCAGAGACCTATTGACAGGTTTTGTATGTGAGACTATTTGGAGACCTACTCATTGGTTTTGTATTTGAGAAATTAGAGACCCTTATGGGTTATATTTTTAGAGACCCCCTCACAAGTTTTGTATATGAAAATTCGAAGCCCTAAGTGGTGAAAGTTTGATAACCTAGCAGTTTTTTGTTTTGAAAATCAATTAGAGACTTGAGATGAATTAAATATGAAAAAATTTAGAAATCATTAGGTAATTATGATTAAGTGAACGTTAGTGTTTTGGAGATCCTAGGAGGATTACATGCGAAAGGAGTGTTAAAACTTTAGAAGTTTCATAAGTATCGTAAAAAATTAAATATACTTTAAAAGGAAACAACATAAGAACCTTATACATAAGTAAAGTTTTGTCCTTCCAAAATGTAGGTGATGAAAACATTTTCTATAAGGGAAAATCATCAACCGCTAAGATGTTAGGACAAGGAAAGGTAGACCTTAATCTAACCTCGGGAACACTCCGTACCTAGAATAATGTCTTGAATGTACCTAAGATTCGTAAATTTATTTTGATGAAAAATGGGATGTATGTGAGTATAAGGTATGCTTTTGGTGAAATGTTCAAATTCAATGTTAATAATGAAAGTGTTTATTTTGTTTGCATTGTTGACTCTATTAATTTATGGAATAATAAATCATGACAAGTTAAAAGTTAATTTACTTCCAAAATGTTATAATGAAAAACTAGAAAAATATGACATTTATATAAAATCAATAGTACCAAAAAACCATTTCACAAAATAAAAAGAAATATGGAGTTATTAAGATTAGTACATTATGATATTTGTGAGTTAAACGGATTAATAACTCGTGGAGGTAAAAGATATTTTATTACATTTATAAATGACTATTCTAGATATACTTATATTTACTAAATTAAAACAAAAGCTAGGGTTTTAAGTAATAAATCTACAAAACTAAAATAGATAGTCAACTACAAACAAGAATTAAAATGTTAAGATCAGATAAAGGAGGTGAGTACACCTCAAGGGAATTTAGTAATTTTTTGTGAAAAACAAAGAATAACACACCAAATAACTACCCATATACACCTCAACAAAATGGAATAGCGAAAAGGAAAAAACCAAATACTAGAATAAATGGTGACTGCTATAACAATAAAATTATGGATTACCTTATAATTATTAGAGAGAAGTTTTACTAACAGCTTGTTACATTTTAAATAGAATTCCCTATAAAAATGTAAAAAATCACACCCTATGAATTGTGGAAGAAAATAAATCAAATTTAGAATATTTTAAAGTGTGGGGGTGTAAAGCTTTAATAAGATTATCAAATCCTATAATACAAAAGTTATGAGATAAAACAATTAAAGATATCTTTATAGAAAATGCACAAAATAATAAGACATATCGATTCGTAACCATATAACATACAGATACAATTGAGAAAATTTCTATCATAGAATCAAGTGATGTAGTATTTTTTAAATTTTCATTTCCTTATAAAGAAACAAATGTACCTAATATATTTATCTAACATTTTTAAAAGAAAAAAAATTGTAGAAGTAAAAGAATTAGAACCTAGAAGAGGTAAAAGGAAAAGAAGAACCTCCTACAACCTAGGAAAGGTAGAAGGTAATAAAAATGGTATAAAAAACTTTATGATATTATTGGATATGAATGAAGATCCTAAAACATTTAAGAAAGCCATAAGTGCTAGAGATAGTTCATTTTGAAAATAAGCAATAAATGATGAAATAGATCCCATCATGACAAATCAAATATAAAAATTAGTTAACCTACTTTTAAGATGTTGACCAATAGATTGTAAATGGATATTTTAAAAAAATTAAAAACAAATGGATCAATTAAAAAATCAAAGGTAGGTTAGTAACAAAATGAATGAGTTCATTATTTTAATAACTAGTATTAGAATATTTATTGCAATTTATAAATTAGTAGTATACCAAATGGATGTCAGAATCGTATTTTTAAATGGTAACTTAAATGAAGAGCTTTAAATAGAACAACTTAGAGGTTTTGTTATGACTAATCAAAAGTATAAAGTATGTAAATTAATCAAGTCACTTTATAGTTAAAAGAAGCATTCAAACAACGGCATGAAAAGTTTTATCAAGTTATCTAGTCTTATGGATTTAAAATAAGTGAAGTTAATAAGTGTGTTTACTCAAAATTTGTTGATAATAGAACTGTGATCATTTGCCTATATATTGATGACATGTTAATCTTTGGTACAGATTTTGATATTGTCATAGATACTAAAAAATATTTTGAGTCTATTCTTAGAAAGTTTGAATGTTTTGACTATAAACTCATATCTACAATATTTGATCCTAATATAAAACTTTCAAAGAATAATGAAAGGTGTATAGATCAATTGAAATATGCTAGTGTTATTGGAAGTTTTTATATATGTCATGCATTGTACTATACATTATATAGCTTATGTTATTGGTAAGAATGCAAATATCTAATCATTATCTGTATTTGGTTCATATTTGTATCTGTTTAAAGCAAATATGAACCTATATGTATCTAATTCATTTAAAAATATCCAATTATAAATGATCTAAATACAAATATATATACATCCATTCCAACTGAATATCCGTATTCATTTGTATATGTATATATATACACATATATACATATGTATATATGTGTATATATATATATGGAGAATGCTAGAGCGCATAGTAATTTAGGCACAATAGCATTGTGTCCAAATTTATTTAGCCAAAAATTATCCTTCCTTTTTTGGCTTTCCAAAATAAAATTTAAGGTATTTTTGTCATTTTGTTTCTTTCCATCTTCATCCCCAAAACAGCACATCTGCAAGATCCCATGAAGCTCTCTCACAATGCCCTCTCTCTCTTGTCACCGTCCTTTCTTCTTCTCTTACTTCTTCTTATTCTTCTTCTTAAACTCTTTCTTTTGCAACACAAAGCCCAACACCAAAGAGAATGTTTCCCTTGTATCGCTTTTTGTGATGGTTTTGAACTTAAGTCTCTCTCTCTCTCTCTCTCTCTCTCTCTCTCTCTAACAGTATACTTGGTATGTCCGCACAAAGAAGGGGATGTGACTTTTGCTATAAACACATGTATAGGGAGGGGTTGATGGTTATTGGCAACCATATAAAATGGTAGCAGCAACCCGGTAATGAGAAAGTATAGGAGGGTGGATTATTGCTTGTTGACACCCGAAGACGATAGTAGCAACAACCCCACATCTCACTTAATAGTAACCCCATATTAAGAAAATAAAGAATATGGAGCAAGTCTTTGCTTTCACAAAAATGTTATAAACCAACAACTGATCTATAGATCTATAGTAGAAAAAGGCTGAGATGGTCGTCGGCATTGTAAAAAAATAGGATGGATCAGTTGAGATCCAAAGTAAACAGGGAAAGGATATGAGAAAATGGCACTGGCGTAGTCGTGTAGTAAAATGCGACACTTTTCATGATTCTAAGTTACAAGATAGAAGTTTTTGACATTGGGAGAGGGCAATGGTTGAGGAGGATTGGGAGATCATTGTGTAAATGTTACACAATGACCTAATCAAAGTTACCTAATGATTTTGCTAAATTATTACTAAACTTATCGATAGTACAAGTTCAATATAAACACACCAAAATTTTATACAACTTATTTACAGATTCCTCACGTTCGGGTTATGCAATTATAGAAATAAAGTTACTACTTCTGATTGTAAAAAATACATGTCTTTCGCCCAAAGATTACAGGCATCAAACTTACTATTTCATGACCAAGTAAGTTACGTATATAAAATGAATACAATTACACATTATTACGATACACAACAAACGTTCCTTACCTCATTTAAGAGAAACAATTGAATATGACAAGTTAATTCATCTTGAGGATTCTTAGAAGTTAGTAATTATTAACAAAAGCTACCCATTATAACAACTTTAAATTACATATTATTACGTTATTGGATCTATTTATACAATTTACAAAAATTTAATGATGCAAAACTACCTGCATACTCATAAACATTACCCCTAATGGAAAAATACAAATTAAATATTTTCAGTACATAAACTTACACAATTTATAGGACTAATTTATGGATTCCACACATTCAGGTTATACAGTAAAAAAATAAAGTTACTCTTTTTTATTGTTAAAGTTACATAAAATTATTTGCGAAATTTTAGTATAAAATTAACTATCGTTACACACTACTCACGCATACAAAATGATTAGGGCAAGTTAATTCATATCCGAAATGATTCTCTGTTGTGAGACAAACCTCTCTTATCGTGCATTGATCGACACATGATGTATTTTGAATTTGATGTCTTTTATTAACCACCTACTTTTTCCACCGATCACTTTATTGAACCCTTCCCCCCCCCTAAAACAACACATTTGTTTCTAATTCACCATATACAATATAGAAGCATTTTTATCGCACAACATTTGCTTTGTAATTCATATCGTAGGTACAAACGTATTGTTGACAAGTACCAATTTGTAAAAGTTACTAATTATGAACAAATGTTACACATATTAGTAAAACTAAATGATTGTACACAATTAAAACATCCTTGTGTAAAATGATAATAGATTTTACAAAAAATTTACAAAAAAAAGGCTACTCCAGATTAAAAATAACCAATTTAAATTTAGGAACTATCAACACTACTAATTAAAAATTTTCAATACTACATAGTCAGTATACATGAGTAATGTAAATATAGTGTTCTTCCTAACTGTCCACCATATTTTGTGAAGCCAAAAGAAATATCCCAATACAACCTTCACTCGTAATAATTTATAACTTTATAATATGAATATGGTAACATGAATTGTTAAGAGTAAGTAACTTTGATTGGAAGGGGTGCGGAACTAATCACACCAGTTTTGTCACATATTCTAAACATATTAGTAACTTCCTAAAGTAAACTGTGTGAATCTATTAGATATTAATTGCCGAGAGTACATAGTGTAATATAACAAATTTTACACATGGAGCGAGTATCATTCCAACAAGAACAATCCATAAAAACTTTTGGATCTTTCTTTACAAGAACATTTCTAAATTTAAAGGGGAAGGTATGCAACTCCCATGGATATTATTCACATATGGTATTTGATTTA
>JAOXJP010227456.1:0-11300 GCA_025762735.1 Platanus orientalis | reverse complement strand
GACCTTCCCGGTGGTCGGGCTAAAGTCCATTGTAGGAGCCCATTGCAGTCACCAGTCTCGCACCTTCCCTGGCCGTTTGCACCAAAGTTGCAGTTGGTTCGGCCCCAGATGCGGCCTCCGGTTGTGCCGGCTGGCACGTTGATGGACCAGGATTCGCCCTGGTTGAGTTGCTTGCCGCCACCGGGTACAGCAGCGGCCCAGACTGGGAAAGAGCATTGGTTTTTTATCTCGAAGTTGGCTGCATGGGTGAAGGTGAAGAGGACATTCGCAAAAAGGAGAAAGAATGGGAGGTTACTTGAGAAAACCATTTTAATAGCCCAGAGAGAGGTTTTTGGTTTGTAATTCCATCTTTATGGGCTTGTGGAGGTGTTGTGGTGTGGTAACTTGGGCTAAAGGGGGTTATTTATAGAGTGAAGATTGAATAGGTGCGTGATGACATGATCACTATGGTTGGAAAATTTTACACATGACGTGATAATATATATATATATATATATATATATATAGTTAATCTTTTAGGATGGAAGATTTTACATGAAATGGACTATGGGCCTCCTCTGAGCCCCTAAAAACCCTGAAAAGCAAAATGTTCAGCCTGAGCTTGTTATGGGCAAGCCCAATCTTGACTTACTAAATTTTCACAGATTATGAAATGAAACTTATAAGGACTCTACCCCAGCATGGGTTGCTACACGCTCTCAGGAGAGAGGGCAGGGTCGAATCCTGCCCGCAGCATTCCACTGTTTTATGATATCGGCTCTCTCCCACCAATTGGGTGAATCCTACTTTATGAACTGGCTGTTTTTGGACTGAGTGGCTCTATAAAAAAAAAAAAATTGATGCAAGGAATCTTGCGTTAAAGTTTGGGGCTTTAAGCCCATAGTGAGCTTGTCTAATGAGGCCCAATACTTGATAAAGTTGGGCCCTATTAAGTCCAATCTCTAAAGAGAGAATCCTAAGAAGGGCAAATTGTAGGTTTTAGAGAGGTCAGCAAGTTACATAAGTTCATAAATCATAGGTTATAGGGAAAATTATTCTTAAAGTCAAACTCAATTATAAGTTTATCCAAACGCTACCAAAGAGTCCTTTTAGACTGTATGTGTGAATCCAAATTAACGCGGAAAGAAAATAAACATCTTGTACAAAATGGGCCGCTGCCTTAAATCTTATAGAAGGAAGGCACCACGTTATTAAGGAGCTTGCTGTCTTTGTAGAGCTTGGAGTATTTGGGTATCTTGAAAGAAGGATTCTCTCCGGTACCCAGTGGCCTCTCTATGGAGGCCCATTTGGTAGCTCATGGGCCTACGACAATCAAGTACCATTCAACGTGAAGATTAGATGCATTTGGATCACACAGCTTTCACAATTAAAGAAAGAAGACTTTAGGGCCTCAAACAGCGTTGGGTCTCAGTTAGCCACAATAATTTTCTTCACGCGTATATCACGGTTCAAGACTTATTAGGTATCTTATTAAATTGCGTGGAACTTAGATTATCATGCTGTCCAAACAGATTTGAATGGACCAGCTGCGAAGAAATGATCCATTTCAGACATTAGAGCTATACACATTGAGTTGCACCATTCGACTATAGTGCTAATCGCTAGCCGTTATTTTACCAATGCAGAACTGGTCATTTTGTTACACAAGAAGGCTACTTGAAAAAATGAGAGAGAAGATCAAAGGACAATGACCATGTTAGGGTACGGGCACATTAGTGCCGACAAGTGATTTTTACTTTTTGGGGGGTGCATTTCACTTGTCGGCACTGATGTGCCCGCCCCCTGAAATGGGGCAGAGAGGAGCGGATACAATCCACTCGGTTTCTTCTCCCATGTGGTGGGTGTGAACATTCACCATTGTGGCATATTTGTGGTAGTATTTATGGGTGTCATCATGGACTAAGATAGAACATATATTATACTTTTAAGGGTTTTAATTATTAAGTTATTTAGGATTGTTGGATTAATTTTAAATCCAACAGTCTATTTTTTATATACTATATTTTGTTATATTTTAACTAAATGGATATTTAACTGAATGAATGAATGAATATATATATATATATATATATATATATATATAACGGATATTTTTATAAATAGATTAGATAAAGTTATTTTGGATCGGATGTACATTGGAAATAGTCTTCTTTCGGATAACTTGCAGCCCTACCCTATGGTCGCTTGTGGGCAATGGTAATAAATGACCTTTAATCATGGAAGTACAATCCCTATAGATTTGGTAGGACAACCTAAAGATAGCCTAATGTAAGAATGACATTAAGGGTTAACACATCAGTGCCAAAAAGTAAAAAGCATCCCCAAAAAGTGTATATCATTTTTTTGGCCTTGATGTGCTGACCTCTAATATTATTCTTATTTTAGGCTAACTTTAATGGCCAAAAATTCTTATGTTCCATACAACGTCCCCTGGTGTCTAGGGCACCATCCTGGGCAGGATATTTGTTCTCTTTGAATATATTGTAGCAAGCCCTTCCTTCGAGTGGACCAGAATCCGCATATCAAACCTCATATAGCCCGGATAAAGGTCTATTGAGTCGGGTTGAAGCATGCCCTTATGTTGGGTCAAAAAAGAGATAAAAGTTATATTTATGTTCTCGCCCCAAGGGATGCTAAGTGAGCTTGGATTCAGTGGCTAAAGTTGGAATGACATTAGGGATGACACATCAGTGCCAAACAAGTGATACACTTTTTTGGGGGATTATTTCACTTCTTGGCACTGATGTGTCAGCCCTGATGTCATTCCAACTTTAGCTACTCTCGAGCTTGCCCTACGGAATCAGGAGGGATACTAAATTAATAAAGTGTCTTTGGCATGCGATCTCATATCAGAATTGATGTGTAATATGTAGCAAACTCCAGATCGAAATTGCATATTGCCCCATCTAAGGCTATCTTTGGCATACGATCTCATGAAATTGGGATCTAGAATTTGAGCTGAGATCTCAAAATGTAAATCCCAATATCATGAAATTGGATTGACCATGTTGTTTGGCTGTCTAATTTTCCTTAACGCTCTTTAACACAATCTGTCCCCTTTCTTTGCATTCTCGTCCCCCTCTCTTTCCCAATTGCCGATCATCGACGCCACCACAGGTCACCGTCCCGTCTAGTTACGTGGATGCTACCTAAATGGTCTAAAACGCTGTCTGAAGTCTAGTTCACCGACTGACTTCAGACAGAGCGGTGTGGCGGGTCGTTCATCATCATCCTCGTCGCACCACCTTTGTATCTCCGTCACCGGCACTGATATCAGCATTGGCATTAATCGTCGCTTGCAATCGGTTGCAACCAATCCCCATGAATCAATCAAACCCAAATAGACTGCCTGAAACCCAAATCCGTCACCTGAATCAATGAGACTCACTTTCTAAAACTCAAACCAAACCGCTTGAAAACTAAACACCTCAACCAATAAAACCCTCTGCACTCTACCATTTTCCTAATAAGAAAGCAAATATGTAATTCTACCATTGTCTTTCACAATTTTAAGAAATTAATCTTTAGTTATATCCTTCCAGTAGCAATTTTTACCTTCTTTTTCCTCTAAAATTGCTGAAGCTTTTTCATTTGATCCTTTAACCTTGTTTCTCTGTTTGAAATTATATTCGGTTTGATCCAAAACTGAGTATAAGACTCTGTAAATGAGAAGAATCCACGGCAGACTGGGAGTCTTTTCCGCCGGAGCTTCCAACAAGTTATTAATTGCAGAGAAGGGCGTCGACAATGGAACCCCTAAAATGACGACAAGAGGAGTTTGTTTTAAAATTTTTGTGAAAAGACCTAAATAACCTTACTTATAACACGTGAATAATTGCTTATTTAGCGCCTTTTGAGATAGACTTTGCAATCTGAAATTGAGCTATGAGCTTGGAATGCACTGTTTGATGCAAGTTGAAATTGCACCAAAATGCAAATTCGGATCAGAGATTGCAATCAAAATTACATCCAATCCTGATTAGACCTTAGATCGCGATTTATCTTTAGATTGCGATTTGAGTTTGCATGCCAAAGATAGCCTAAGAATGTGATGGAAAGCCATGAGATCAGAACCTATTCTCAAATCGTGATCTTAGAAGTGGTGCTAAGTAACGAAAGATGAGTATGTTGAAATGCAAGTGTAATTTGGAATTTTAACTTAAAAGCAAAGTCATCCTTCCTCTTCTTCTCACTCAATTTTTTCAACCAATCCTTCTCATTTAACAAATGACCAAGTTCTTGAGATTGCCCCCAAAAAGACTAGTATCGAATTTTATTCACTGGTCCCAAGTTTTAAGATTAATAAAAATGGGGCAAGCAGGCGCGATGCAGAATGGTTATCTTGTATTATTCTCATTCATTGGTTTGGAACTTCGATTCAAATAATTTCATGAACGGTGAGAAGCACAATGCATTGACAAGAAAAGCTACAACAAACAACTAGAGAAGACTCTCCATGGAGAGACCACTTAACAGAATCTATAGTCAAATTACAATCATGAAGAGTTTTTTTTGGACTAATACATGAGCTTTCCTGTTAACGTCCCTGTTTACCTTCAAAAGCTTTAGCTGAGGCTTTGAATGAAGCCTTACATTCCACGAATGTATGTCTGACATGCCTAGGGCATGAGACAAAATAGAGTTAAAAAGAGGTTTTTATGTGAACTATTTCTTTTTCTTTTTTGTGGTACGGGCACGTGGGCCTTCGTCATCACTGCAGCTTGAATCAACACCACTTTGCACCGTTCACCCCACCCCTCCGGGATTAGACCCTTGGGTCTTCCCCATGGAAGATAATGCCTCAGCCGCCGGAGCAGTGGGACGTTGGGTTATTTGAACTTTTTCTAGTTTATGTTCTTTTGGACTCATTTTCTGTCACATGCTCATAAAGTTTGAACATAGCGTATGGGAACACTTGAACCATCTAATGCAGAAACTTCTCTCCCGCTTTAGCGTGGGATCCAACAAAAATTGAAGGCATTTTAACCCACTCAGTATTGAAGGGATTCTTAATTAGATAATACTTTTGACTCTAGGATTAGACCCTGGGTCTTCCCTATGAAAGATAAGATGTCTCAGCCGCCGGAGCAGTGGGATGTTGGCTTTTTGGAACTTTTCCTGGTCTATGTTCTATTGGACTAATTTTCTGTCACATGCTCATAAAGTTGTAACTTGAGATTGGAACATAGCGTATGGGGACACTTGAATCGTCTAATGGAGAAACTTCTTCCCGCATTAGCATGAGATCCAACAAAAATTAAAGGCATTTTAACCCATTCAGTATTGAATGAATTCATAGTCAGATAATACTTCTGACTAGGGGTGGTAATTCCTGTTAGTGGGTCGGGTTCGTGTTGTGTCGAGGTAAGGGTATAAGACTATTTGGCTCAAACCTAACCCGACCCATTTATTAATTGTGTCAAAGCGGGTTGATCTGTTTTGACCTGAAACATGTTTAGGGTAAACCTTAACCCGCTTATTTTTTGTGTTGGATCATGTCGGGTTTGTGGGTTATGTGGTAATTGGTTTTGGTGAGTCGGGTTTATGTTGTGTCAAGGTAAGGGTATAAGACGATTTGGCTCAACCCTAACCCAACCCAATTATTAATCATGTCAAAGCGGGTTGACCTGTTTTGACCCACAACACGTTTAGGGTCAAACCTAACCCGCTTATTTTTGTGTTGGGTCATGTCGGGTTTACGGGTTGTGTCAAACATCGCCACCCCTACTTTTGACTCACTCTCAATTTTAACTAAAAAAGAAAAATACTTGTGACTGGAATACCATATCGAGTTGATTAAAACATTTTGCTGGCATCACCTTTTTTTTTTATCTTTTCTTTTTAAATACATGCCCATATAGATGGGCTGTGAATGAGATAAAGTAGTTTGACTCTGGCTCAGAGATCTTCTCTTCAAGAATTGACATGTGACGGACTTTGAATTGGGAATAGATGTCCTGTTCAGGATTTGGTGTCGAGGACACCAGGGAACGTCATATAGAATAAAATCAAGGCTGTCAATTGGTTCGGGTTGGTCCGAAGCTCGGCATGTTTGGCCTGAAAAATAGTTGATCTGGGTCAACCTAATTTTGGGCTTGGTTGAGTTTGGGTCCAACTTGTATGCCCAAAGTTTTATTTGGTCTGAGTTCAAGCAGGTTCGAGTTCAACCCAAGGCCAAGTCCGGTACGAACTAATTAACAAATAATAATTTTATTTTTATGCTAATATTAGATCTATTTTTTTTAATTCTTTTTGGATCCATATAATTTTAACAAATTTACCATCATCAAATAGTTCAAATGTCATCTGTTCAAAAAATCTCATATAATATGCATTTAGGAGCAATTATTAGCTTAAAACCAGTCCAAGAATTAAGAAAATAGTTTTAATTTAGACAGCCGGATCTTGGCCTGAAGCCTGTTGTTTTAGAAATGACTGACTACCTCAGGCCAACTTTGGGCTTGCACTCGGGTAAAACATTTTGGATTGACCTCGGCCCGGCTCAGCCCTGCTCAATTGACACCCCTAAATAAAATGGGTGGGGATTTGAAATTTCATCCAACTCCTATCCATTTTATTCCTTGTGAACTCCTCCCCAAGTGACCTAGACACCAAATCATGGACAGAACATTTATTTTGTTTTGAATTTATTGCATTTTTGGGTGTCTTCTTTTTCATTTATTTAATTGGGTGCGTTTTTTAATACTTTTAAGCAGATGTTCACCACACGTCACTATGGATATAGCATGGGCCGTATCTTTTGATTGGTTTCAACGTGAAGGTTTGATGTATTTGGATCACAAGGCTTTCATAATGAAGAAAGAAGATTTTGGGGCCTCTAACCACGTTGGGTCTCAGTTGGCTACAACAGCTCTACAACCGTAAATCACACGGTTGAAAACAATAATAAGTTCTCTGATTGAGTTTTTTTTTGGGGATAGGTGTTCATTTTTATCATTAGTCATCAGTCATGCCACACGAATTGCCATCGCCAGTTTCAGTTTGCTAGGATAACATAATGGCATCACTTTGGAATTTGGATACAGTGAAGCAAGCCCTCCTACGGGTCAAATTCTGGGTACCTTAGCCCGTATGGTTGGGATATAAGGCTTTATTAAATTGGATTGGGTTGGGGGAAGCCCTTATATGCCAAATAATCAGCTGCAGCAAATTTTGCTGTAACTTATTGTAGCATGAACAAAAAGATTATCAAAAGACAAACCCATGTTAAAAGACAAAATACCCATGCTTGTTTGTTGTGCTACAAAAAGCTACAGAAAATTTTGCTACAGCTGATCATTCCTCATACCTGAGAGGCTGATGTGACAATATGCAGTAGCCTCCTCTCTCTCTCTCTCTCTCACACACACACACACACACACACACACACATACATCCTTATAAACAATAAGAAATGAAAAAAAGGGGATTAGAGACTTAAGGGCTAAAGCTTGGAGTAGGAAGAAGAACTTGAAAAGTATGATAGCTACCCTACAAGTGCAAGGTTTTCATCACCATTTTCTCTTTCTCACCTACTGAATTGTGGCATCAACCACAATCTATGTCTTATATCAATCACCTGAGTCAGTGGAGAAGAGATTTTATACGTCACCCCTATCCTTTGCTAACCTCCACCAAGGTCAAGGGGGTGGAAACATCAGCGCCGAAAGTGATTTACACTTTTTGTGGGCGTGTGTAAATCACTTATGGCGCTGATGTGCCCGCCCACTTGACCCTGGCGGAGGTTAGCAGAGGATAGGAAGGTGTAGAAAATCCTTGCTGGTCCTGTTCTCCTCATAGCACATGGATAAACAACTATGTTTTCAAACTTCTTGACCTTATTGGACAGAAGTATTAAAGATGTTTCATTCATTTTTGTTGGGTCATGTGAATCTGTAGAGATCGAGATGGGAATAGATTCCGAGTAGGATTCTATCTCTGAATTAGCTTGGTTGTCATTTTTTATACATTAACAGGAAGCTTGACTACTTATAAGAAATGTGAAAACGGCTCCTTCCAATTTTGGGTCAATTGGTTTAATAAATGCAAACAGAACTTGTTAAGTACACAATCTTTTATATGAGCAAAATGTGACCAGCACTTTGGCAATAAAGTATAAGTCACAAGGACTTTGGTGATCTTAACTAACACACTATCACTTTAATGTGTTGATAGTTCTATAATCAAAACTAGGTAACACGAGTGCACTTTAACATAATTACCGCATTCAATATTTAATATGTGTGGAGATATAGGATTTTTATTGATGATTAAATGTAATTACAATTCTTCCATGGAAGTTTTAATAAACAACTACAGATATAAAAATAGAAACCAATCAAATCTAATCTTACCTAATCAAATTCTAACATAATGAAATGAAATCTTAATCGTATCTTTTATTTAGTAATATTCTCACTTCATTGCATGAGGCTGTTTGGGGAAGAAATTCATGCGTTAATCTAATGATACTCAATCAAGGATGCTTGATGAAGCCTAATAAATTGATTGATCGGACTCGTTGATGACACTGATGATGTTGAACCACAAATTGAGGGATTGTATTGCAATGTCCATTGATGTTGATGAAATGTTTGATGAATGGATGAACTAGTTGTATGAATGGAAGAGATCAAATAGGTCTCCATTTGGACCAGGTTGGCCCAATGCTCGACTTGCCAGCTCAAAAAAAGGGCGGGTTGAGCAAGTCGAACTTTAGGCTAGGCTGGGCTCGGGCCCAAGTTCTAGACCCAAAATGATTTTCGGGCTGGGCTCGGGCAAGCTTTAGCCCAGCTCAGAGTACCCGGCCCGGCTCGAACTATTATATATATATATATATAAATTTAAAAAGGCTTCACATTTTTTTAATAAGAACATATGATAAAAAATATAATAATAGTACTTTTTTTGTCATAAACAATTATTTGCAAACATTTTGTTTTCAAAATAAAGTAAATTTATTGTTTTAAAAGGATGTGCAAGCTTGTAGTTAATCACTTCAGGCTGCCCGAAGCTAGCCCGAAGCCCATACTTTTATACTGGGCTGGGCTCGGGCTAGCTATTTTGAATTGAGTTCGGGCTCGGGCCAATACATTTTCTTTCGGGCTGGGCTCGGGTTAGCCCTTGCCCGACCCAACCTGACCCAATTGACACCCCTAGTCTCCATGGATTTGAGATGATGGGTCTCTATGGGTCAAACATATTAGGCCTCTTGGACTTAATTTATTGGATCTCTATGGACCACATGAATTAGACCTCTATGGACTAAATAAAAAGACTTCTACAGGTCAAGACCTCAGTGGATCATAAAAGACCTTCAATAGGGCTTAGCTACAATGGGAAAATAGTACCCAACCCATTACCCATTAATGGGTTGGGTTCAATTGAGGTTTTTTCTCTTTTTTTTTATTTTTTATTTGTTGAGTTGCAAACATATAAATTATTTATTTTTTGCATTTTGTTCCATAATGCTACACACTTCTTTCTTTATGCTACACACATGGGCATTCTAGTGTCAATGAAACATATGCAAACTGATGAACATGGAGGGTTTGATCCCGCAACTTCAAAAATAATTTGGTAAGACATAGAGTGGCCACTTGATTGGATACAAATTGTGATGTTTATTAATAATATTAAAATCAATACCATGATGTGACTGTCCCATCTCCCAATCTCGTGAACACTCATATAGAAGTATTCAAGTGCCACCAAGCATCTCCGATGCATAAAACTTGATGGACACCTTGTTGGGTTCCTTCAACTAGAATTATTAGAGCAAAGTAGGGCTGTGAATAGAGTGAATTCTAATCGGATATGAGTGCATCCACATTCGATTTGTTTATTTTTCACATACATCCGAATTCGATTCAATATCCATTGAATATTTCAAAGTTAGATTCACATTTGAATTCATTTAAATAATCAAATTTTTGGATGTGATTTCGGATGTTCGATTACACAAATACACAGATTGTAAACTGTAAAAACTAAACCCATTAAATTAATTAAAGCCAACTAACAAAACTTAGGAACAACTCGTAGAAGAAATCTTACACCTAAAAAAGAAAATTTTCTTAGCCATTCAAAAGAAAAATTAGAGAAAACGAGATCCCATCAATTAAGAGAACAACAAATAGAAAATCATGATCAAACATGAAAATTTAACTTCCAACCAAAACCCACAGCGAAAAAAAGAAGTCGCCAAAGAATTCTTCCCAAACAACAAGTCGTCACCGGAGAGTTCATCCCAAAATTTGTTAAAATAAAAGGAAAAATAAAGTTGCTATATCAATGGTGTTTCCATCTCCCATTTGCTTGTATATTTATACCATTAAGTTCCAAACAAGCTATCTAAGACCGAAGAGTTCAAGTCTTGACAAACTATCTCTCTCTCCCTCTCAATCAACCATGGCTGTCTCCAACTCAGAAACTTCTCATCTTCAATACCCACAATCCTTGTTCCCTCTCTTTCAAATCTTCATCTTCCTATCTCTTCTACTCCATACAAACTCAGTTTACTTCAATTTCTCAAGTTTCAAACCCAACACACCCAACATATACTATCAAGGTGATGCATTCCCCTCAAATGAAGTCCTCCAGCTCACAAAGAAACAAACACGATGGTTCCCTTATTGGTAGCATTGGCCGAGCTTCATATTCCGAACCAGTGCACTTATGGGATTTAAGAACACGAAAGCTCACGGACTTCATCACTCATTTTTCCTTCATCATTAAAGAACTCAGTACATCCACATATGGTGATGGACCCTCCTTCTTCCTCACCCGTTACTGGTCTGAAATGCCGAAACATACTGTTCATCGTTGCCGCTATGCATTTTTCTTCATTGCCAATAGAGGTGGTTGATGGAAAAAAAAAAAAAGAGAAAAAAAAAAATCTGCTGAGAGTAGAGAGATGAGAGAAGAGCAGTGTTGGTGAAGTGATGAGAGCAAAGAGAGGACCTACTGCTGTTAAAGGCATGTCAATGCCAGTGTTAAGGCCAACTAATGGCTTACAAGCCTGAGAGGGACTGAGGGAGAGAGAGAGAGAGTAGAGAGAGGACCGACGTCAGGGCTTCATTAGTGAGAGATTGAGAGTGAGAGCGAGAGGTAGAGGCAAGGCGAGATGAGATGAGAGTGTGAGAGGCAGAGGGTAAAGGCAAGAGCTGCGAGATGAGAGGTTTCATTAGGTTACGGTTTTAAAAAGTCTATTTATATATATGGTATAATATGGTGTATCAGGTTTTAGGGTTTTAAGTTATAACGGGTTATCTACAACCTTTATTAAGCATATATATATA
>JAOXJP010227455.1:0-11300 GCA_025762735.1 Platanus orientalis | reverse complement strand
GGATTAGGGGAGGGGTAAAAAATTTTAAAAAAAAATGAGGGTAAGGGGAGGTTAGAAATTTCTGAGGTGCGAGTAGCAGCTCCCGAAGGATATCCATTGGACCAAAAAAAGCTAGCCATTCTAAATCGTGCATATTTTTCTTCGTTTTCCCCAGTTCCCTGGTTCACTAATTGCAACTTTGTTCAGACCCAGTTCTAGTCTGAGTTGGTATCTTATCAACCCAATCTTTTATTATTTCTATTTGTAATTTTTTTTCCTAGAGCACCCGGCACCTGTCTTTTACGGGTTTTGAGTTGGTGAATCTTACCTGGATTTTATTCCAAGTTGGCATTTGCAGACCTAACCCGAAGCCTAAATTACTCTGGAGAACTACACACACACACAGATGATTGCATTTTGACCCGCTGGTGGAGTTGTGGAAGACAGTTTTAGATAAACTTCCGAGTGTTGGACAAAAAGTTTCTATGAAACGATGGGCGTTAAAACAAACCGTGATTTACCTAGCTTGACTCAGGCTGAGCTAAGGTTTCTGATATCTGACTTGCCAAGCTTAGGCTGCGCCTGTCAAACCACTGCACTCACAGCTTTTACGTTGCTTCAGGTTTAGCCCACGGCAGGCTGAACTTGAAAGCTCGCCGGGGTTGCACGGCCTGGTCACTCTCCTAACCAAAAAGGTCAAAATCCTAACCAAGATACTAAAAGAGAGAGTAACTAATATTGAGAAAAGTATCATTATCTAAATCATTGTGAAGAAATGGGATAAAGATGACCAAGGCACCCAAAATTAGTTGGTTGCATCCAGTGTTTATTGTCAACAAATGACTTTTGCCCTGATGGTTTCTTCAAATAAGGGTGGCTATTTGATTGAATTTAGTTCAGATTAGATGGAAATAACCATCAATCTTGACTTTTTGCTCCCTATAGGATCTGATTCATAGCTATCAGGAAATCCGCCCTCGCATTAAATATTTCTTAAATCATCCAATTAGTAGCTTAACCATCCACTATAGGGCTTCTGGTTGGGTTGATATCCTCTGCAAAGCTGAATATTTGTGCCGGGCTGGAGCCACCATTCATGGGGGCACCGTGTGGTGTCAAGTACTGACAAAAGTGTATGGGCCCCACTCTCAATCAGTACCTGATACCACACGGCACCCCATGAATGGTAGCTCCAGCCCGGGGCAAATATTCAGCGTCACAGAGGATATCATCCCCTTCTGGTTATGGTATGGCTTCCCTTTCTGATGATTGTGTTCTATTCAATCAAGAGTAACCATTTGATATAATTTATTCAAGTCCAAACTAAATCATTTGGGATCATGGGAGCATGACAATATTTACCCAGTCAGACCTTAACTAATGGAAAAGTAAAACTAAATAAATAATAGTTAGTTGGACCTGTCAACCCAACTGAACCCTCCTGTGTTTGTTTTACAGGTTTCCAATTCACCTATCTCAACCTGATTAATTAACAAATCGGGTCCAGGTTAGCATTTCACCACCATAACCCAAGGCCCAACACCTCAATTTAGTAAAGAACCTTACTAATCTGCCTAGTATTTTTTTGGGTTCAGGTTAGTATCTCCAACTTGATTAATAAATGGGTTAGGTTCGGGTTGATCATCTTAAGACCCGATTTGACCCAACCCATTGCCTTTCCTTAAGGACATGCATGTCAAATTATTGAAGCCTTCACAGAAAGTCTCACGATCACAAAAGAAGAACAAGGAAAATGAATACCCAAATCATTGGTCGCCAACCAAATTAGATATCTTTTTCTTCTACCATAGTAAATATACTAAAAGAGCCTGATGAACAAAGACCTAGGGTCTACGGGCAGGGTGCACGAAAATTATTGAACTGGAATCCTTTATCTTGGAGAATCAATTGAATAAACAGCAAGAATTGTAGGACCTGTGCTAAAACTGTTGGAACCCATGGGCTACGGCCTTCCATCAATCCCCATACTGCTAAATTGTTTTTTTTTTTTCATTTTCTATGCTTTCAATTATACTCTTGCTAGCTCTTATATTGTAGTCTCCTCATTCGTTCATAATCTCCATTGACAAGCATCGTTGCATTGTGATCTCTTCATTTTTTTATTTTTTTTTTTACATCTACTTGATCGGTTTAAGATCTCTTTGTACAGTTCAACCTCCCACCGCGAATTCCGTTAAGGTCCACCGGAAATGACTTTCAATTAAGGCAAGAAACTGAATGCAAGACAACCTGCACATAACACAAGGAAACAATACCTCTTATGTGCTTATTAATTAACAATTTACCAATGTGTAGATGGATTTCTTGATCTGGGTCTGCTTACATTGACTCCTCCGGCCTCTCTATACCTCGGCAAAGAGACAATAAGATGAGGACCATCTTCCTTGTGCTTTTCAAAAAATAAAAAATTAGTGTGAGGACAACAGAGACAAACACTTTTTAAGCATAATTTAAAAGATATCGGTCATAGAAAGATTTATATATCAATCAGCTTGCTACAATAACGCTCCCCTCCCCTCCCCCAATAAACACTATATGATTGGTCCCTTATGAGTTCTCCTGGTTCATGAATCAATTTGATGGGATATGATCACAAGCATTTGATCAATCATAGTCATTCCAATGTATGAAGGTTCATCAATCCTATATAAACAATGTACTAATTTGATGCCCAAATCATGGACCCTTTGCTCGGATGCCCGATCAATGGCGGATTTACACTATCCTCAAAATTGCACCGATCAAACAATGATAATCGCATGTTGATCGAACCAATCGTGATCGATGAATGCTTACGATCATTTGATTGATGCAAATTGTAGGCATGGAGGGTCCTGAAGTTGGCAAGCCATGCTGTGGCGTTTCATTGTAGTGCACATAAGACTGTTGGAGTAAGGAAGATAGTCAAACTATAGTTATTACATATTGTTGCCCAAACCGGCCTCTCTTCCACGTGCTTCCCACTTGCTTCAAGTAAAGTTTTATGGGTCAATAATGTTGTGTCGGCTGAGCCGTGTACATCTCTACCTGCCTACCTTTTCACCACACGTGCTTTCCATGTGCTTACCTCTTTACTCGGGGTTCCACCACGCCATTGGGGGATTTATATAGACACTACATAAAACCGTACAATAATAGAAGAAATGAAGGTAGCCATGGTGGTCCCACCAGGGTTCTCTGAACCGACCGGTCAACCCAGGTAAGGCAATGGTTCTCAGT
Organism: Platanus orientalis; assembly: GCA_025762735.1. NCBI lineage: Eukaryota > Viridiplantae > Streptophyta > Magnoliopsida > Proteales > Platanaceae > Platanus > Platanus orientalis. The sequence goes on along the minus strand of JAOXJP010227455.1, from coordinate 8,081 downwards.
TTAATTGTTCAAATGGTGGTTTGAGACCGGTTGACCCAAAGATGTTTTAGATATATTTGACAATTTAAGACAAATGTGCCCCCATTTGCCTGTCCTGGTTAATCATTTTGATACATATCCCGCCGGTTCGTACGGTTTTGACTGGTTCGGTTTCTGCTGCCGATCCATTCCGTAAGGGTGGCCTTCCTCAGTTTTTTGGCTTGACCCACCAGACCAAACTTGTTTTAAAAACTGACAACCTAGGATATCTTGGTCTAAATCTTTCTGTATTATTTTTTTTTTGTTCTGGTGGGGTGGGGGGAGGGCGGTGTGGCTAGTCCGTATAGGCAGACAGTGATATCTTGCACCGTGTGATCTGATGGGTGTTGACTGTTGATTGGATGCCACTGTCTTTTTTTTGGTTCCAATTATATATTTGATAATTAAGGACAACCTGAAGAAGCCCCTGGCAGAGACCATCGAATACCCTGCTGCAATGCAAGGAAGGTAGTTCACGAAGCCGCTACTCGGCTCGCCTATGGGCAGTCATTTGCTGGCCTCGTCGCATGGGCATGTACAAGATTACAGTCATTGGATGGGCTAGTTTGGGGTCTACCCTTGACGTAGCCATCCTTAATCTATACACACGGTGTATCATGAAACACGTCTTTGTCTTAATCTGTGGACTCTGTACTCATCATGTGTTGCATTCTAAGATAATGATAAAAAATAATGTGTCCAAAATAATGGTCTGCCTTGAATTGATAATTCCGCCTCGCTTACAATGGAAATGGTCTTCAACAAACTCAATTTAACACCGAAGGAACCTCCCCCTTCTTTGTATTTGACAACTCCAACCCATCCAAACTCCTCTTCGTGTTCTCTTCTCTTTCATCTCTGTGGGCTTAAAACACTGATAAGATCAAGAGAAGACATGGGTAACGAGTTTCATCACAAGCATCATCACCATCACAGAAGCTGTGTCATGCTAATGTTGTGTTTGAGACCATCCACGAACGACGACCGGCTTTCGAAATGGGACGACGGCGTAGTCTCATTCTCCGATCATGACAAGTTCTGCAACGAGCCTGTGTCCCCTAGAGTTGGATGCGTGGGTCAGATCAAGCGGAACAACAAGGTAATCGGGTTCCCAAGTCACCATAGAAGTAACAACTCTGGCAATAACAAAAACAACAAGTATTTCAAGCTCAATAAGATCTTCTCAAGCAAGAATCTCATAAGTAACAGCAGTTGCAGAAGGGAGATGATCAAGGGTGGCAGTGGAACCAAGTTCTATGACAAGGAGGATAACATTTCAATCAGTGTTGTTGATTTGGATCCTCCTTTGCCTGTCATCAAACCGGTGCCACGAGTTGGCACCGCCGGAGGTGCAGTTAGTATTTGGAAAAGGAGGTGTGGTGGAGAGGACCTGAAAGCTCTACAGCTTCAACAAAGACATCTTCCTTGCGCTCATGAATCCAACTCTCTTTCATGACTACTGAAAAGGAGATGAAATTGTGTACTTCCTTGTTTCCCCATCTTTTTGTCAATATTTATGTGATTCATAATAGTTCCCATATGTTTTATCAATACAGCTAGAGCAACAAATCAGATTCGGCATTGAAGGTAATGTTAATTTCCAATATTCTTCATTCTGAATTGTTAGGGATACATTTTGGTAATATGTACATCAGAGGAAGAGCCCACAAGTCCAAGAGCTAATGCTGTGATTAGACTACAATAATGACTTACGGTTTTAATCTCCTCCCCACCCTAACAAATATTAGCTGTGTTGATTGATGTCATGCTAGCACTCGTTGGATCAAGGGAAGATCCGAGGGCTTTAAACTGTTGGAATCTGTGTTCCAATAACCTCTTTAGCTTATTTGCACTTTTGAAATCAAGTATTAAAACTAATCCAAAATTAGTTAACCGAGTGAGCCGAGTTAATTAAGGATGTGTTATCATGTTTCTTAAAGATAGTGAGGATCCTGGCCAAGATAACTCCATGATACAACAAAGATCAGTTTACACTATTTGCCAGAGATGAATGAAACTTCTCTTGAAACTCATGCCCAAAGGTTTAGGAATTCAAAAATTTTCTGTTCCAATTACGGCATGGACATGGTTCAATGAATCAGAAAACGTGTTCTATTTTATCTAATTCAAGAAGACAAGGAAACCAACCACAATTCTAAGTGGTTCTTCTTAAGGAAAATCCACTGATTTGTGGTGGTAAAACATAACAATCCAAACTTTTTTCCTCAAGAAAAAACACATCAATCCAAGTGTCTTAAGTGGTGATCAAAATGGTATATACCACTAATCAAAAATAACAAGGAAAGAGGGAGAAAGAGCAACTTTAATTGCTGTCGTTTTTTAGGGTTTCTCAGGCTTGAAGAGACCACTGTTCTTTTTCTTCCTTGTTTTTTGCAGGTTGTTTGAGAGTTCAATCCAGTAACCCACGAATGAACTCTCTCAACCCATTATATCGAGTGAGATGGTGAGCCTTGTTCTATCCATCTCTCACTTGATTGGTGGGTCAACCAGCCACCTAACATGTTGATCTCTCGTGGGCTGAATGTGTCCAGGTTTTACTAACAAGGTGGGTTGGTGGACTCTAGTATTTGGACAGATCCAGTTCACATACTTGTTGGTTGCTGGCCCAATTCGCAGATCTTTGGTTTCAAGCCCAACTTGCAGATCTATGAATTTGCAGGTTTTGTGGGCTCCCACAGACTTGAAGACCTGGCCCAGTTCGTATTACTTTGTTTGTTGGTCTGATCCGACCGACCCACCGGTGGAACACTCCGCTTGCAGACTTTGGTTGCAAGCAATATATCATTTCTCTTGTAACCAAACACTCGCAGATGCTAACACACACCATTCGATCCTACGAGCTCTCATCTAGAATGTTAAAAAGAAATATTACAACCGCTAAGCGACTCTTCAATTATGCGTGCTTGCAAAGTGCAAAATGCGTCCTAAGGGCTCTTGAGCCCAAGCCCTGTACACGTGCACATGCACATGAGTGATTAGTATATTGAACACCCTACTAGAGTGCCACACAAGTGAGTGGTTCCCAATGACATAAGGTAGGAGGTAGCTCTTAATTATTAATCCATTTTCTTTACTTTTTTATCCAATGTGGGACTAGATTTTGAGCAAAGAAAAAAATATATATTTAAAACTTTGCTTCAACATAAATTTTCAAAAAGGAAATTGATTTCCTTCTTGAATTAAAATAGGAATTAGAAGATGAGAAAGACTCTTATATAAGAGTTTCTCAAATGATTACTGTTGCTACAATTTCTATAATTTCTTTCTTATATTTTTCTCTAGGTTTTGAGAGAATGTGAGACGGGTTTTCTTCATTCTTTTAGACAAAGTTACTGGTGTAATAAGTTCTCCAATTTCTTGAGACTTGGGATTGAGTTGAGATAATAGAGAGGCTATTTTTAGTGTTACTTGTTTCTCTCTGGTTATAGTAAAGAATTAGACAGCACCCAAGGACATAGGCAGTTTGGTCAAATCACATAAAATATTCATCTTGTGTGTGCATGGTTCTGCTTTTAAATTTTTGTTTGCTCCTGAGATTATTATTTGTTGATTAAAGGGGCCCAAATTGCACCATGTGGTATATCAGAGTTGTTTTCTCTATGACAACAATTGGTATCAAAGCTTTTCATTCATGTCTAAGAAGAAGACGAAGAGGATGAGAAAGCAGAAAAATATAATTTTGCAAGATTACTTTTTTTAAGTCCATGGGTGAAGTTCCAAGTAGAGAAATTTGATGAGGAATAGTTTCATTTTTTGAAGGATGGAGTATACATTGGTGCAACAATGTCTATACAAAGGGTTGCAAGAAAATAAATGCAAATTCATTGTGATGGGGGATAATGAGTGGCAAGACAAAGCGATTAATGAGTCACTAGATAATGTGAATGGGCACTAGTATAGTTGCACCCTTTCCCCATTCTTTGTAGATAATGTGAACTACAATGTAGAGAGGTTGAGTTGAAAACACTTAATGAAGCATTTAAGGTTGTATGTTTAGTTGTAATATACTTGATGAATTTAGTATGAAAATGGGATAACTTCCTTTCAAGAATTTGACTAATCCTATGGATTACTCATTGAAATCTAAGTAAAACACAGGCTGAAATGTATAGATTTCAATAATATTTATGTTGATTAAGAGAGTGCTGTGTATAAGTCAATTTTAGTTAAATTAAAAGTATTTTCTTCAAAAATATCATAATCATCGAAATCTTGTAGAGATTAATTACTTACATCAAGTATTTATTCAAGTCCAATATATATTAGCATAGAGCACTTCACTTTTGTATGCCTAGTTATAAATTTTTTGAATCATGTGGGTGATTTTAAAATATTTTTGTAAGACTTAGAAGGTAATAATATTTTCCCTCCAAAATTTTTCATTTTTAAAATCAATGGAATTTATTTTATATGTAAACTAGTATGATTTAAAATATTTTTGTAAGTCTTTTTTTTTAATATAAGACATTTTTTGCAAGTATTTTGAAGGTAACTTTATTTTCCCTCCAATTTGTTTTCTCATTTTGAAAATCAATTTGGATTGTCGATTAAATAAAAATTCTTTTAGTGTCACATTGAAAAGAGGAAAAAATTCAAAAGGTTTAAAATAAGGTTTTTCATAATATGAGTAAAGATTCCCTAAAAAAGTTATTTATTTTCGCATGTAGCATCCTAAATTGTCCAAGGGAATACAACAATAATATGTGATAGAATAGCAAAAGAAGAGGGAAATGAAATAATAGAATCTCATCTAAGGGCTTATTAAGGTTTTTACAAAGGGGGTGGATCAAAGCGATTGCGGCGAAGAATTGATCTGAAACGAAGTACTTTGTCTATGGGCATTGTAGAAAGGATAGAATATGACCACATCCAAGCATAATAAACCATTTAAAAATTTATCAAAATTGTCATATCATTTTAAATTTTATTTTTAAATGGCTATAATTGTAAAGAAAATAATTTCACTACCTTGCATATGATTTCCTCTAACAACAATTTAAGGAACTTTTTTTTTTTTAAGTTCTTTCCACGAAATTTTAATTAGACTTACATTAATAAAACCCAATATTGAAGACTAGAATATATTGTAGTTAAATAAAAACATTTAGAAGAAGCTCCCTAAGTTGTTGAAATCTTTTTTGAAAAAACATCACTTTCTCATCTTCTTTATTTGGACACAAGCTAGGAGAGAGACTAATGGTCTTTTCTACCATGGCCATCCCCTCTATAGACACATAGGGATTTCCAATTAAAGTATGACAAGGGGATGTAGGATCCAACATGGTCTTAGTTATATTGGCTAATGGAATAGCAGGATCAAAACTCTTTATTAATGCCATTGTCGTAAATCAAATTAAACAGTGATTGTAGTCAATCATAACATAGTACAATTGAATCCCTAGAAATAGGACTTATAAAAGAATCCATTTTCTAAAGAATATTTTCATATCAATCCCTCAATTTTACAAGATCCCATTATAGCCATTGAGGACAAAAAATAACTTTTACTGTCAAGCCTGTGGCAATTTATAATAACCCATAAAGACTCATATATAATTTATCTCAGCCATGAAAAACTTTTTTTTTTCCAAAAGAATCTTTTCTAAAATAAATATTTACAATAGATATATATTTGAAAACCGATTAATAAATTCTCTATCAAACAATTACTGAATCTAGAATTTCAATCCATTCAAACTGTACAATCCTAACTCGATATAATCTCCTCGAGTTAGATTATCGGATCTCTTGTTAAGTATTCATACTCTCTCAGAACAATTGTAATGCCTAAAATGCCTATGATATACACACCATTAGATCTAGGAACAATGTGGAATCCATAGATTAGGAAATATATGCCATTTGACATCATTGGACAATATGAAATCTCTAAATTAAGAAATTTACTTTATTTGGCATCATTCTTATCAAAGTACAATTACAATGTGATTCCATTTAATGTATATATTTATACACTCATATGCCTGGTTAGAGTCAACTATTCCACTTATTGAGATATCATCACCCTTACCACAAGCAATCTTACGTATATTAACCATATAAGTAAGATGTCCAATGACATCCATGGTTGTGAACTTTGCAGGTCTTCTAAAATTGGATAAATAAATATCTTGCATATGATATCATCATAAACTTGACAACATACTTTCTCACAGAATAATAAACACCCCATAACATTCATTCTTAAGTAAACATCATTCAAATTATTTTTGGTAAAAATAATAAACATCATAACAAATAAACAAACGACTTTATTAGTGCATTATTCCTAAACCTACGTTGGTAATTAATGCAGTCAAGAGCTAGTCAAGAGCTTGGCCCCAAGTCGATTAGTAATTGACATCATACACGTGTATAAACTAGATAACCTGATTTATACACGAGCAATAACCCTTTTTTGGGTAAACGAGTAATAACCCTTAAAGTGTATAACCTATACCAAACCTACCAAAGTCTAAATTTCTCTACCTCTCCGCCTTGCCCCTCTTTCTCTCCTCTTTCCCTCTGTCATTTCCCCCTTATATCTTTTATTTTGTTATTTTTAAGCAGCCACTACTGTAGGGCTGCCCAGCTCAGCTTAAAAGCTTGACTAGTCAAAAGCGAAGCTTGATGTCATGTCATTACATAACAAATAGAGGTTGCAGACCCTCACCAGCCTGCATCTGTATATTATGTATGTAAGTGTAGAATGTTCTAGAGTAATCTAGAAGATTCTAGTTGGTTTTAGAACAACTAATAAAATGCTAAAGAGTTCTAGAATAGTCTAGAGGTATCCAGAGTGTTCTAGCATAGTTGAGATGAATCTAGATTGTTCTAAAGTAGTTTGAATGACTCTAGAGTGTAAGAGAGAATTCTATAGAAATCTAAGAGATATTCTAGAGAGATCCCTATGAAGAGGTTGGATGAGTATTCTATAAACCCTAGAATACCCCTAGCCCTTAGATTTGTGATGCTTGCAAACATTTTAAGGAGCCTAGGGATTCGAAGGCCTATATAAAGGAGAGGACCCTTGTTTGTAACTAAACTCAAGAAGTGTGAAGCATTGTAAAGCTCTTGGGTGTATATTTCAAAAGTTATTCATTCAGAATTCTATTTTGCTCTTTTCTAGTATAGTAATTAAGTGTGGGTATTGTTTATTAGGGAAACCTGACTTGTCTACAAGTCTGTGTAATGTGAATGTCACACAGCTTGAGCTTAGGAGGAAGCTAAGTTCAGGACATTAAGCCTAAGCCGAGCTACACTAAGCTCAGCTTCTTACAAGTTCAGCTCATTAAGGGACTTTGATTTATAGGATGTTGGGCATGTTTCAACCAGCTATATCCTGGGCCTTTTGGAGTAGGTTTGGCTCGTGGACTATTGGACTTTAAGATTCAGGCCCATCGGAATAAGCTTGAGTTAAGCCTGAGTGGAGCTTTCCTCAATCAATCTTAACGAGCCGAGCCTAAACTCAGCACCTCAGACTTGTGATAAGCCTGAGCCTAAACCTTATGAGACGAACATATACAGCTTTCCTCAGTTTATTGACATCCACACGTACACTTGAACTTGACTACTCTCTCAGCTTTTTTATTATTATTATTTGAAATTTTTTATTTTCTATGTATTTTGATAAACTTTAAAAAGGATTGGGGAAAAACAAAGCAAGAAAAGGGGTTCAACCCCGTCCTGCCAGTTTAACTAACATTCTGGTCAAATGGGTCACAAATTTATATTTCTGGGCTCAATATGTGACCCCACTCATTTTAAAGGGCAGGTAGCACGTACAAACAGGGCTGTCAACGGTCAGATACAATATTTGTATTTGTTTATTTAATCGAATATCAGATCAAATTCCAATATTTTATGGATATTTACAAAAACAATAAAGACCTAGGAATTATAGAGATAGAAGACGATTGATTGATCAAAGAGAGAATGGGGAACTGGCTATGGGAGCTTTCTTTCATTCAAATTGGGAATGGGAGATGAGTTCAGGTTATTGTATTTATATGTTGTATTCTATACAACGTGTCCTACAGTAT
>JAOXJP010227454.1:0-25271 GCA_025762735.1 Platanus orientalis | reverse complement strand
TCTCTTTCTTTTATATCATTTATTTATTTACATTTATTTTTAATTATGTTTGTGATGCCATGCTTCATGAATGTTATATGTTGTATTTTTTTTTTTGTATATATATATATGTCATTTTTTTATTTAATTTAACTATGAAGAAACAAAGCTCCAGGTATATCTCAAATACTTTTTTTTATTATTTTTTTGTCATTTGAATTTTTATCATTTACTATAGAACAACATGATAAACTTTTCACTAGATAATTTATTCTGTACACACATCATACACATGCAATAGTTAGAAGGGTAACTGACTAACACATGCATGACACATTTTCAAAAAATGGAACATACAAATGCACACACCATAAATGGAATATCGACCCTAATTTGAATTGGTTTAAGTAGGTAACCGCATATGCGGATGGGCAGTGCCTAACACCTTCCCTGGTCCATAACCGAACCATTTACCTTGAATCCCTAAGTTGACCAGTTTGAAATGGAGTTAGACATTTCAAAAGAATTTTAAAATAAAATTATTTTATTTCTCAAACATAGATGTCCAATCACATCTTAAAAAGGGCAGGTGGTGACTCCAAATCATCGTGGGTTAGGCCCATAACGAGTGGACTACTTTTCTAAGAGGCCCACCGATCGTGCAAAAATCGAGGCCCACAACTTCCCAAGTTGCTTCTTTTTTCGAATGGTTCCTCTATAGTACCTTCACATATGAAATCACCTTCAAACATAGAACTTGTTTATTCCTATTTAAAATCTAAACTCATTGTTCATCATAAGATAAACCCTCCTTAACTTATAGTGGTTCAAACCCTAACACATGAGACGGATCACGCATATACTTCCACAACATTGGTACATGAAACACGTTGTGGACATGTGATAAACTTAGCAAAAATGCTAGTTCATAAGCAACATCAGCCATCTTCCTTAGAATTTCAAATGGTCAAATAAATCTGGGACTTAGTTTCCCTTTTTTTCTAAACCTCATAATACTTTTTAATGGCAATACCTTCAAAAATACATACTCTTCAATATGAAATTCAAGTTCCCTTATTCTTTGATCTGTATAACTCTTTTGTCTGCTTTGTGAAATAAGCAATTTTTCATAGATAACCTTGATTTTCTCAATTGTCACCTGAACGAATTCAAATCCAAGTAACTTTCTTTCACTAACCTCTTCCCTATATATAGCCATTTTGCACTTTCTTCCATATAAAGCTTCAAATGGTGCCATTTGTATAATAGCTTAGTAATTATTATTGTAAATGATTATCTCAATTTTCTTTTAAATCAATCACACAAGCTCTCAACATGTCCTTCAAAGTTTGTATGGTCTTGTCTGACTGTTCATTTGACTGAGGATGAAAAGTCTTGCTGAAATTCAACTTAGTTCTTATAGCTTGTTGTAAGCTATTCTAGAATCTTGAAGTGAATTATAGATCCTAATTTGAATCTATCCCAACTGGAATATCATGTTGTTTCACAATCTCACCAATGTACAACTTGGTCAATCTATCAAGTGATTAATTTACCCGAACGGGTAAGAAATGGGAAAACTTAGTCATTCAATCTACAATAACCTAGACATAATCAAATCCCTTCTGGTCTTTGACAGTCCACTAATAAAATCCATAGATATATGTTCCCACTTCCATTCAAGAATTTCTAATGGTTGTAACAATCCTACTAGATTCTGGTGTTTAAATTTCACAAGTTGCTAGGTCAAAAACTTGGATACAAAATCCGCAATTTCCTGTTTCATGTTATTTTAGTAATAACACTCTTTCAGGTCCTTATACATCTTTGTACTCCCTGGATGAGCTGAATATGTTGTTCCATGTGCTTCTTCCATGATTTCTCTTTTAAGTTTGGGGTCATTAGGTACACATAATCTCTTACCATATCATATGGAATCATCTCTTTGAATTACAAAGCCTATTTTCTATCTCTTAACCTCTTCAATAATTTTTTAAATCAGGGGATCTAAACTTTGACCTTCCTTGATCTTATCATTCAACATATGTTGTATTCTAAGACGTGTCATGACACATACCAAATCATCAAAAGATTTCAAACTCAATGCATCAGCAACCACATTAGCCTTTCTTGAATGATAAAGGATAATGCAGTCATAGTCCTTAATCAACTAAAGCCATTCTCTTTGCCTCAAATTTAGATCTTTCTATGAAAACCAATATTTAAACTCTCGTGATCTGTATAAATCTCACAAGGTTCTCCATACAAGTAATGCCTCCATATTTTCAATGAAAACACAACCATAGCTAATTCTAAATCATGTGTTAGGTAATTCTGCTCATAAGGTTTAAGTTGTCTAGATGCATAGACAATGGCTTTCTCCTCTTTCATCAAAACATAACTCAAACCTTTTCTGGATGCATCACTTTAGATCACATGCTTTCCTCTTGTATTCGTGTGTTGAATGGTAATGTAAGGATCGGTGTAGAAACCAAACAACCCTTTAGTTCTTGAAAACTGTGCTCACATACCTCATTCCATTCAAACTTGGTATTCTTTTATGTCAACTTAGTCAATGGTCTAGTTATGCTAAAAAATCCTTCCATGAATCTCCTGTAGTAACCAGCCAATCCCAGAAAACTACAAACATCAGTCACATTTGTAGGTTTAGGCTAATTAACCATTGTATTTATCTTTTTGGGATTTATATAGATTCTATCTTTTGAGATTACATGTCCCAAGAAAACCTCTTTGTTTAACCAAAACTCACACTTATTGAATTTTTCGTAAAGTTTGTGGTCTCTCAAAGTCTGTAGTGTAATCTTCATTTGTCAGTCCAACAAACATGACTAGGAACTCATAATATCGATACCTGGTGTGAAAGACAGTGTTAGGTATATCTTCATTCTTAATTTGAAGTTGATGGTATCCAGATCTAAGATCAATCTTGGAAAAGATCTAGGCACCCTATAGTTGATAAAAAGGATCATCAATTCTTGGCAAATGATACTTGTTCTTCACTATCACCTTGTTCAACTTCCTTAATCAATGAACAATCTCATGGCTCCATTCTTTTTCTTCACAAACAAAATAGGTGCTTCCCATGGTGAAACACTAGGGTGGACCAAGCCTCTTTTTATAAAATCTTGCAATTTCACCTTAAGCACTTTCAATTTAGTTGGCACCATACAATATGGTGCCATAAAAATATTTTTTCTTAGTTCCTTCTATTAACTAGATTGCAATCTCAATCTCTCTGTCTAAAGGTAAGCTAGGAAGATCATTAGAAAACACATCATTAAAATCTTTAACAATGGATATGTCTCCAATTTGCACTTAACCCTTTTGATCATCTATAATGTAAGCTAGGTACCTTATCCCACCTTTATGCAATAACCTTTCTACTTGCAGGGTAGAAATAATCTTAGGGAAACTCTATAACACCTCGCATTTCATTTAAAGAGTAAAATTATAATTTTACTTATAAGGGTATAATTTTAATTGCCCACATTGTGGACATACCCTTGAGTGGTTTAGGAACCTTTTGGACCAAGCTAGAAGCGTAAGACCTAAGTTAGGCCTTGAACTTGTTAAGTTCGAAAGTTATCTTGATTGCTTATTTGGGATAACTTTTCAGGACCACTAACACTAATCCCGAGTGAATTAGAGGTTACACCATATCTTTTTGGAAAGGACTTCTATTCTACACTCCAACACCTCAAATGACTTGTAATTCGGAGTTTTTTAGAGATAGTTATGGCCGTTTTCCCATGAGGTGTCTATGCTAAAGAATTCCTAAAAATGGGGCACAACTCATGTTTCAAATCGGTTACAGATCATGCAATTGATTTGAAGTGTAATTGATTATAAGATTTGTAATCGATTTGAAGTGTAATCAATTGGGGCTTTTATAATCGATTTCAGATATACTAAATTTGTTAAAAATTTACCTTTTATGCCTTTTTTATGTGGCTTTCATCCATTGGACCCCCACACATGTGAAATCTCATCTAGGATGACTTAAAACCCTAATAATACTTCATTTAGGTCATTTAGCCTCCTTAGAACACAAAAAAAAAAGAGGAAAAGAAAAGATGAAGATTTGGGAGAAAGGAGAGAAGAATCTTCTTCTCCAAGCTTAGGTAAGTAGGGAGTACCTAGATCTAGCCTAAAATAGTAGTGGTTTTCCATTTTCTTAGTTTGTATATTCCAACCATAGAATACCTTGTTTACTTATAGAAGGAGGAAGTTTTGACAAACATAAGGAGGTTTTGAAGGAGGATTCTCTTTAAATCAATTATTAGAAGCTTGTGTAAGCAGTTATATAAAACTTACTCCATTTTTGTTTGTTTTAGGTTCTTAGAAGTTATGTAATGGTAAATTGTTGACTCTATAATTGTTTTCTATCATTTTTGTGAACCCCTTTGTTAGGATCTTAGAAACACCATCTATTGTGGTGATTTGTGATGATGTCTTGCTATTTTTTTTTAGAATCTTAGAAATCTCTATTTTATATTATAAGAAAAAGTGAATTTTTATGTTATCTATATGTATTCTATTGAAATGATGAATCTCATGCTTTGGGAATGTTTGCAAACTAGGATTTCATAACTCTATAGCTTCCGTGAAGGATATTGATGGATGGTTTGCTTGATTTTTAGGACTAATATGATTATTAGAGTTGGTGAACATCTCGTAAATGTATTGGTTAAATATGAAGTATGTTTATTTTCATATCATGATATTAGTATGTTGTTATGTATAGATTTCTTAGGAAGCTCTATGGAATGATTCAAGCAAGATATGCTCCGAGATGGTGAAGATTAGGTTTTTCTCTTTGACATTCTATGAGTTCCTTTAATTCTTGCACTCTACTTGTTTTATAAAATGCCTCTTAAAGTTTTTCCTTATTATTTACATATTTCTTGGATGTCTTTGGATTCTTTGTATGAGCCTAATGTCTCCTATAATAAATCATTTCAAATATATGTTGGCTTACGACAATTTGTGATGCCCTATTGACATCCTATGCTAATTCATTAATTCTTACGCTCTACATATTTGGTAAAATTCTTCTTAATGCTTTCCCTTACCATATGAATGTTTCATGGATGCTTTTTGATGATACAATGAATGCCTATAATGATAGGATTAATCTTTATTACTAAGTTAATGAATGCAACATGTGAATAGTATATGTTTTTGTGTCATGATTAAAGAATGCTCATATAGTGATATTAAAGTAAGCTGATCATGAACTAATGAGGAGTGAAATAGAAAAAGAATCAAGAAAACATAGAAGAAGATAAGTACTAATGTCAAGATTTAAATGTCTCATTATTGGGAATACGTAAAGAATGAAATAAAATAAGTAAGAAACGCAAAAACAAATGTCTTAATGGTATGATGGCCCTTTCATTGGGGTAATAATGTAATGATATGATGGTCCTCTCATTTGGGGTAATAATACAATGGAATGATGACCCTTCCATTGGGGCCTGATATGACAACCCTCCCATTGAGGTGTAAACAATGGTATGATGATGTACCTTATGGTGAGAGATAATACGGCATGCCAAATATAAGTATATGAAAGTAAAGTGTAAAGTAAGTGAAGGAAAAAATGTAAGAAAGTGTAAAGTAAGTGAAAGAAAAATGCAAACAAGTGTAAAATAGTGAAGGGTAAGTGTAAGAAGTTATAAGAAAGTGTAAGAAAATGATACAAAGTATTTCAGTAAGTATAAGTAAATGTAAGTGACCTTAAATGCCTCACTATTGCGAATATGAAACAATGTAAAGAAATAAGAAAAAGTTCATAAGACACATAAAAGGAGTGAAACCATAACAAGAAGAAAATAAGAGTTTATGAGAAAGAAAGAATGTTTAAGGGAGAAAAAAAAACATACACTTCAAGAGTAAAGTAATTTTATAAGTCATGTAAAGAAAGAAAAGTATTGAGACAAGGAAAAGGGAACACTTAAAAGTTCATAAATCATGTAAGAAATAAAGTATCATGAAAGGAAAAGAAAATATATAGTTACTAATGAAAATACAAGTCTTTAATACAAGCAAGTAAAGAAGATGTTAAGAAATGAAGGAACTCTCATAATCTTTAAAAGAATATGAATTCGTAAACTATGTAAAAAAATAAAGATGTATGACAGTTCACCCATTGTGGTACAACTCAATGATATAAAGACAAAGACAATAGAAGCTAATAAGTAATAAATGAAGATATGATGAATGATAACTAACAAGTAAGAAGACGAATGTTAAATACTATGGTAATGATAGACTTATTGAATAAAGAAGTACAATTTCATATGCTTCATCTTGTAAATGTGTTATTATGATTGCTAATTGTTTAAGAATGATGCATGCCTAGTTTTAGATGATTTGTATATGGATATTCATATTAGAAAAGTATAGACTATATACATGAGAAATGAATAGAAACGCTTTTTGAGGTGCACACTAAGTATCTTTACTATGAACGGATTATGAAATATTTATCATGTGATTGTAAACACATATTACTATGTATATTACCAAATGTAGATATGAGAAGAATGTTATATATAAATAGAATAATGTGTATTGTCATGCATAGTTCCTATTTGATGAACCATCATGATAAGTGTATAAATCTTGTAATAACTAGTAAATGATGTATGTACACTAACACATGCCTACATGCTAGAAATTGGTATGTATTCTACACGGAGATGCATTCAGTATTTTCATATTAAAAGATTTGTGCTTTACCCATCCAGTTCCCGTAGTAGGTTTTGTGTATCTACTTACAAACCGTTGATCTCACCCACCCATACCATTTTTATTACAAGGGAGGTTTAGTGTAGGTGTGCCATTTGGAGTACCTTGAGGTTGAAAGGAATACATGTAGCTGATGCTTTTTCTTTTAGTTAGTTCAATTTGTTTTAGACTTTCACTTGTATTAGACTTTCATTTTAGGGATGTATTAAGATTAAAATTTGACTGTTAAGACTTATAGCCTTATATTCAAGCTTGAGGTGATGGGAGATTAGTGACTTGATTGTTAGTTTGTTTATATGTTATGGTTTATTTCCACTACACCTTTAAGACTATGATTAGCCTTATGATGTTAGTGACAAATTGTTCTTATTCTGCTGTGTATGTTATGTAAATATATGGTTAAGGTGAAACGTTAAAATTTATAGTGAATGTTTATAGACCCATTTTAGTAGCGGTCCGGTTTCACGCCTAATTAAGACTATGAAATTTTGGATTGTTACAAACTCAGTATCCCCTTGAATATGAATTCGGGCTGATCAGGGATATTAATGGTCAGCTTCTTACTATAACAATCCACTTTAGCATGGTAAGTGGCTAACCAATTCATGCCTAGGATAACATCAAAGTTCTATAGGTTCATTAGAATTAAGTTTACTAACAACTCAATTTCCCTAATCCTAACTACACATGACTTGTATACCAACTCAATAATTGTAGTATTGCCAAGCAGAATGGATATAACTAGATCATAATCTAATACAACTAGTGTAGCATTAATAAGTGTCATAAGTCTAGTAGACATAAATAAGTGTATGGATCCAAGATCAAGAAGTACTTTAACATCATGTGAAAATAAACGAAAAATACTTGTCACCACAGTATTGGATGCCTCACATCCTTTTTAGTAACCACATAGACTTGTCCTTATATCTTCAATCTCGGTTTCCCATCAATAGGCTTGGCCGTCTGATCATTCTTCATCATAGGGAGATCTCTAATCATGTGACCTATTTTTCCACATCTAAAACATGCTCCTATCTTGAGATAAAAAACATCTGAATGAGGTTTTCCACATCTAAGACAAGCAACCCTATTTAGCTGGGTCTTTATCTCATTCACTACCTTCTTGAAAGTCTTGGCATTGTCACTTGCCTTTTTGAATCCATCCTGAACAGAACGCTTCTTTCCCTAATCTTGAACATACTGTGTCTCTTCACATTTCCTTTCCACAACCATGGTGGTCTCAACTACATCAGCAAAAGTGCTCAATCATGGGGTAGCCATACGTGCATAGATACATGGGCATAAACCCCTATGAAATTTCATGGCCTTTCGCTCTTCATCTCCAAAAATATGAGGAGAAAACCTAGCTAGCTCCATGATTTTGGCCTTATATGGTAAGACTTTAATACTCCCCTGTACGAGCTCCATGAACTTCATCCCCTTTGCATCACGAACACTATGTGGAAAGTAGTAGTTATGATAGGCTCTAAGGAAAATGCCTTAAGTGAGTGGTTTATCTTCCTCTAATGATAAAGTCTCTCTAGTGGCTCTCTACTCATGTTCAACTTCTCCTTTCAGCATAAATATTGCAAAATAGGCCTTTTAAACCTCAGTGCAATCTATCACATTGAATATTTCCTCTTACTGCATTTGTTATGCTTCCACTTCTGATGAATCTAATGAGCCTTTAAACTCAGCAGACCCCATCCTCCTGAACTGCTCTAAAGCACTAGTCTCATGCTCAACATTCCTATCCCTTGCAATCACATGGCATTGCACTACATCAACCAACTCTCTAATAGCTCTAAAGCCTCTGTTCTAGTCCTCAACTTCAACTTGATCAATAGAAATAGTAGACTTACAAGGCAACGTCTTTTCCTAAAAATAATCAAATAAACTTAATGTCAGACTTCTAAATTAATCAAATCATCTTCAAATATGTTAGACTTTATCATATCACATTAAATGCTAATGTATTTATAAAATCTTATTCTAATGTTCTGATTTTTTTTGCCTATGGTTTTCTAATTTTGACTATTTCTAAACCTTAAATGTCTATTTTCTAAATTTAAACTTAGAGCTCCATTATAAAAGTCTACAGAACCTCAAATCTAGAGCTCTTAAAAAACTCTAATTTGTCTACAGAATCTTCAAGACCTTGTGCTCTGATTCCAACTATGTCGTGCCCCAAAACCTATACCAATATGGCCATGAATTTTGGTACATAACATTACATCATTCATTAATATCCTACATATTGCTTATAAATTTTTCATTCATATGCAACAAAATTGCTTATTTAAACATAACCATCCACATTTACACAAGTCTAACCTGTATAAAAATTTCACATTCCATAATCCTGAAAGATAATCCAAAACCATAGTCTGACATTTTCATTCAACTAATTTAATAGTATACCAAATACTAAACCATCAATTGAAAGTCACATAACAATCTAAATACTGAAATCCACTAACTTATTACATCCTTTCAATTAAATTAAAATAAATAAAGTCTATACTTGAAATAACTAAATCAAAGTTTTAATGTCTTATGGCATAATCAAAATCCATTTAAGTATCTAATCCTTCTTATCTGAACTCTTACACAACTACCCCCTCATCATCTGTGGTGACAAATTGGGGTAAGCTTGACAAACTCAATAAGAAAACAGTAAATTAAATAAGCATTGGATTAAGACTTAGCATGAATCAAAAAACAACAAGACAATTTCATGCTTTTAACAAAATACAAAATTGAATAATCTAAACATATAGCAATAGTAAATTAGATACTGAATGGAAAACAATCAAAATAGATACATGTGAATGACCTAAAATATAACAAAGCAAATAAGGAATAGATACATATAATAGAACTAAACAGGCCAGAATATATAAATCAGATATATAAGACAATACTAATAATAGTTACACCATTTAATCCTCGGTGAAAATGGTCAAACACACCATTTAATCCCCAATAAGAAGGTCAGACACACCATTTAATCTCTGGTGAGAAGCACCAGAACGGTTCACACCATAAACCAGTTGTGATGAGCATCATCATATATCTCATTTAATGATAAAGGGTGGCTTAGAAGAAAAAACAATAATCAATAGCAATACAAAACATATAGCAATTAATAGTAGAAAGTAAACAAATTCATAATACTTTAAATCAAATATGTTTGATCCACCTACGCATAGACTTATAGAACATCTTTACAAATTAGATTTTTTAATCACCATTAAAGACATATAGTATTCAGATCTAAAAACAAATATGTAGAAATCTTATAAGACAAACGAAAATTTGTCTTTCAGATCCTAAGAAATCAAAAACCAAAACTGAGGTCACTTGTGTTTTTTAAAATCAAAAAACCCCTTTTTTTAAAAAAATGGTTCAATTCTTAACTTTAAAAATTCAAAACCATAATAAAAATGATTTAACTCTTTTTCAAAATAGAATCAATAGAGTTTTAAGAATCTAAAGAATGAATACAAAACAATAGTTTAACTATGTTCTTGAAAAACAATTTCTTCTTTAAAAAACCATGTTCTAAAGACTTTAGGTAAATCAAAAACTAATGAAAATGATTTGAAATATCTTTAAAAACATATTCATAACAATGGAATATCAAAGATCTATGAACCTAAGAATGAAAACAAAGATAGTTTACATGTGTTCTTACATCTTCTTGTACAAAACCATTTATAAGCTTTCATTCTTCAGTAAATTCCCAAAAACTCTTACAAAACCTAGTTTTTCATCTTCTTTTGTCTTGCTCTTGCTCTTGATCTTTTCTCTAGGGTTTGTAGGTAGGTTGCTTTGGGTTGAAAATAAGAAACCCGAAAGGAGAAGGTTTGTTACTTTCTTATTTCGATCTGGAATAAAATGATCAATCGGGGGGGTGGGGGGTGCCCGATCGATCCCCTAAGCCCAAATTTTTTTTCATTTTGAACTTTTTCATTTAGGGTCCATTTTGCTCACCATTTGTTTCATTGGACTCTAGACTTCTGTGCTTATCCAATGACACAAAGTTTGTTCACAATTTTTTTCTACATTTTCTTTAATGTATCTCTAAAGTTGTTCCAATTTTTAGATCAGTACATGTGCATTTATATAGTTTTAAATGTGTGCAGAACATAGATATTATGCTTGTACAATATGAATATGACACGTGTGCGAAATATATGCGAACATGTGCAGAGTATTACAACTTGTGTATAACAAGTAGTGTTGAAAATTAAAGAAAGAAAAGACTTTATTACTTCACCATGGATGTAAGCATGCAATTGAACCTCGTAAATCCCATTTCCTTCTTTTCATTTTTTTTCTTCTTCTTAACAGGTACCAAAAATCTACCAAGATTCATTGACCTTTTTTTGGGCATTTCTTCTTTATGGCTTCCAATGCAAATCTAGTCACTACATCTTCCAGAGCCACGAAGGGCATGGTAAAAAACCCTAGTCAGAATTTACCAACTAATTCTAATAACCATAATTGGCCAAATTGGAAGTAATGCCTAATTTAGTTTATTTTATTCTACCACGATGTGGCTTACAATACTTTTTAATCAGTTTTTATTGGTTTAATCAAAACTGTCTTGTTTCATGTTAATTAGTGTTTTTCTCCCATTAGCCTTATACGCTTTCCTACCTATATAACTTTATCCACATGCTAATATATATAGTTGACACAGATCCCATGGAATTTTATACCCTGATGTAACTAATGAATAAAGTAGTAGATTACTAGTATCTTTTGCCTTCACATAATTACATGATATTACATAAATTTGCACTTACCTAGATATTAACAACCAAAATGCTATTTTAATTCATCTAATGTTCGAAAAAGTGAATATAGAATTTACAAGTTTATTTATAATTGATAAAGCATTTCTTTTTTGTTAATAATCTACTTTGATTTGGATTATGTTTTCAACATTCTTACAAACATTTTAATGCAACGGACTATGGTTAGGATTCATTAAGACTTCAAATTTGATGAATTTGAAGTTTAGAATTACAAACCTCGTTATAATGGGGTGGAAAATTTAAGCCCTCAATGTTACCATGGGTTGCTTTTTCCAAGAATATTGGGATATTGTTGGCGATGATGTGATTAGAGCTGTCAAAAAATTCTTTGCCCAAATCTCTCCAATTGCCTCAATCAACTAAATGTTTATTACTCTCATCCCAAAACTCAAAACTCCGGAATCTAAGTCCGACTTCAAACCTATTAGTCTATGTAATGCTTTCTATAAAATTATCTATAAAACCATGGTTAATAGAATGAAGGAGGTTTTCCTTGAGATTATATCCCCACACCAAAGTGCTTTTGTTAAAGATCGTCAGATCTCGAACAACATTCTGATTGCTCATGAAATGCTTCATTTTTTAAAATAGGACAAATCTAACAACCACCATATGACCATTAAAATTTATATGAGCAAGGCCTATGATCATGCAGAGTGGGATATGGTTATTTCCATGATGTAGAAAGTTGGGTTTAGTCAAAAATGGAGATCTTGGATTAAAGAAAGTATATCATCAATGAAATATAGAGTTCTTTAATGGTTCCCCGTGTAAGGAAATCTTCCCTTCTAAAGGACTTAGGCAAGGTGATCCTTTATCC
This sequence comes from Platanus orientalis, assembly GCA_025762735.1. NCBI lineage: Eukaryota > Viridiplantae > Streptophyta > Magnoliopsida > Proteales > Platanaceae > Platanus > Platanus orientalis. The sequence continues at coordinate 12,869 of JAOXJP010227454.1, read as the reverse complement.
CCTTTCCTCTTCCTACTTTGTACTAAAGGTCTCTCTTTTATTCTTATCAACGTTGAAAATTCTCAGAAAATCTATAGGATCAAGATAAACCACTCTATCCCAACCATCTCTCACCTTCTTTTTGTTGATGATTGCTATATCTTCTCGAAGGTCATTCCCAAAGTGGTGGAAGAGCTAAACTCTTGCTTGCTTAAGTTTAATGAAGCCTCTGGTTAAACTATAAATTAAGAAAAATACGAGATTATTTTTAGTCAAAATACTCTAAGGCAATTTGAAAGAATAGTCTTAGGTATTCTCAAGATAAAGCAGGAGCATAACCTTGGGTCTTATCTTGATCTCCCATCTTCTATTGGTAGAGATAAGATCTCGTTGTTCTCCTACATTGAAGAGAAGACCAGACTTTGAATCCAAGGATGGAAAGGAAAAATACTCTCCCAAGTTGGCAAAGAAATCTTAATTAAATTTGCCGTGGCGGCCTTACCTTCCTATGCCATGTCTTTTTTCCTTATCCCCAAATTTATTTACAATGCCATAAAGTCTAATAAAAGGAAATTCTGGTGAGGTTATGGGTTTAATGATAAAAAGTTTAATTGGATTGCTTGGAATAATATACAAAAAAGTAAAAAAGATGGGGGGTGGGTTTTTGGGACCTTCATAATTTTAATCTTTTCCTTTTAACAAAGGAAACTTAGAGAATCCTTCATAACTCAAATGGCCTTTGGGTTAGACTCCTCAAGTCTCTGTACTTTTCTAGGGGCTCCTTCTTGAATATAAAATATAAAAACAATTGCTCTTGGGCTTGGAAGAGTATCATGAGGGTTAGAGATCTTTTATCCAAAGGCCTCTATTAAAAGGTTGAAAATGGGAAACATTTAGACATCTAGAAAGGTCCTTGGGTTCTTAATGTTAACAATTTTAAACTGTCCCCTATCTCTCAGTTACCACCGCAGGTGCATAAAGTTGCCCAACTTATTGATCTAGTCACTTGTTAATGGAAGTTGGATGGTATCATTAACCTTATCTCTCATGAGGAAGTGAATAGTATTCTTAGAATTCATCTTTTCCATTCTTATTTAACTGACAAGATGATTTGGAATCTGGATAAAAAATGCATTTTTTCAGTAGTCTTCTTATTTCCTATCTACATCATATATTCCCTGAGATCCCCATGTCCCCGTTTCCTTTCATCATGGCCACTCTTCCCCCTTTCCATGGAACTCAATTTGGTCCTTAAATGCCCCCCCAAAGTTAAGCACTTCCTTTGGCATGCATGTAAAGAGGTGCTTTTTGTTAAAGAAAATTTAACATGTAGGAAGATCTTTGTGATGGATCTTTGCCCTTTATGTAAAAAGAAAAAAGAGTTCACCATGCATTGCCCAGTTAAGTGTAAATGTGTGGCCCTGGTTTGGTTTGCAACCCCTATTAGCCTTAGAACCTCTTTAGACAATACTTCAGTTTTGACAGATGGATTAAATACTGGTGTGAATTAAATTCTCTTTCAAAGATTGATTGTGCTAATATTTTTTAGTGTTGTTGCTATCTTTGCATGAAATATTTGGAAATCCCATAACAAAGCTGTCTTTAAAAAATTACCTTTCAATATGTTTAACTCCTCCTTTACTGCTTTCAGGATGCTAAATGAATCTTATATTGGGTTTGGTTCTATTTTGAACCCGGATGTGCGATGTATGAATTTGGCCTGGAAGCCTCTGGAGATGGATTTTGTGAAAGTTAATTTCAATGGCTTTTTTTGTGTGGCTTCGCACGTGGATGGTGTTAGGGTCATGGTTTGTGACTGGAGGGGGTCGTTTGTGCATGCCAAGTTGGATCGGTGTTTTGCAGACTCTGCTCTAATTACAGAATGTCAGTCCACCCGTTTGGCTCTTTCTACAGCCCGTGATATGGGGCTTAGGTGTTTGATCCTAGAGGGTGACTCCCTTGAAGTCATTTCCCTCCTCTTGGATCTGAATGGAGAGATTCCTTAGTCTATTAGTGGTCTCATCCATGACTGTTTCTATTTTATTTAGACTATCTCTACTTTTAGATGTTCTTATGTAAAGCATTGTGTTAACTCGGTGGCTGATCACTTGGCTAAGCACGACACAACATCTGATTCTCTAGAGGCTTGGTCCTCATCCCCCTGTTCTTAGCTTGGGGTCAACCTTGACTTTGATGTTACTGCTCTTGAGCAGTCCCCTTTTATTACTTAATATATCTATTTGTGTCTTTTTATTATATATATATATATATATATATATATTAATTATCATGGGTTGGACAAATAGGGAAGACTTGCTTATAAGTCCTAACCCCTAAATAAGTGTTTGTCAAATGGGGGTGTTACAGTAAATAAGTACACAATAAATAATTACATGATTATTATTATATAGGAAATTCTAAATACACCTCAAAAATTTCTCTTCACACCCTATTTTATAATTTTTTTCAAAATTCTAACCACTACCCATGTTTAAAATTACCCTTCTAACCCAAAACAAAAAATCAAATTTCTCTCCACATCCCACCCCCCTCTTCCACCCTCAAACCCTCACCTCCACTCTTACCCAACAAACCTCTCTTTCTTTCTTTAAGATCAAACGCTTCTCTCAACATTCATTGTTGTTTTAAAGCATAGTAATCATTCAATGGATCATCAAAGAGTTAAACTAGAGCAAGAAAACCATTCCACTGTAATTTATTTTTTATGGTTTTGAAGCAATTTTTTTTGTGTTCGGTTCGGGCTTATAGGGCCGAACAGACCTATTTATTTGTTTTTTTTTTCTTCTTTTTTTAAGAATGCTTACATTGATCCTTTTTGTTGTGATATTCCAATTGTAGCATTGTATAAGTGGGCGGTCAATGTTGGGCGAAGAAATGGTTTCGTCATTGTTATTAAGAAGTTAGTGTCTGGTGGTTTATCAATAAAATAGAGTATGTCAAAGTAAACAGGGTCATCCCCTACATAAATATAAGGAAAATGTTTCATCAGAATATAAAATAAAAATACTTGCCCTCTCTTTCTCTCCTCTCTATGGCCTATTCTTATGATGCTTGTGAAAGAATGTGAGGCAAGTGCAATCATCGCAGGCAATGGGAGCATTGGGAACATATGTTGGATCGATAATAATGTCCCCAAACAATTACTAAGCCCTCTGGTGTGTAGTGAGCATGTCCTCTGGACGTCTATCAAAACAACACACCGCGATAGGCTTGATAAGACCTAATGCATGCCTAACATGTGGATCAACTGATACCCAATATGCACTATTTTGAAAATACCAACCTGCATAAGTGGATCGATGTTTGGATTTTGTACGTACAGATTATTGTTATATACCGTTTGTTAAGTGGAATGATTAGCTGTAGCAATTTTTTCTGTAGTTTTTTGTAGCACAACAAAAAACGTATGGGTTGTTTTGTCTTTTGACATGGAGTCTTTGTTTTTTTGTATTTTTTTGTCATGCTACGGAAAGGTTCAGCAAAATATGTTGCAACAAATTTTTGCCATTAAAATGAAGTCAAAAAGTTAAACTGACAAAAGGTCAAGATTCCGTAAAAAACAAACAAAGAAATCGCATCAATTCTTCAATAAAGAACGTTAAGTTGTACCATGAATTCCCATCTGCTCCATCCCTGGAATTACGGACCTATTGTCATCTTTTTAAGTTTATTCGAGTCTTCTTTGTTGAATCAAAAATGCTTTTGTGAACGTTTTCAGCTTTTAAGTCTTCTTTGTTGAATCAAAAACAATTCTATGAATGTTTATGTGAAGCTTTCCTCTGCAAACAACTTTCTCCTCGGAATCCATTGTAAGTGTTCTTTTTCTCAATCTTGTAAAAAACATCAACTTATTATCTTTTACTTTGTTCCCTGTTTTTATGTTTCTGTCATTTGCTTCCTTAGAAATTCTAAAATTCTGTGCAAGGCTAAGACTGCTAAAGATCAAGCAGAGTAAATAACATCTCTAGACATTTCTCTGCAAAAATGGACTATCGCACCATGGTTCCCCTGGAAATTAAAATGGCCAGATGTAGCCTAGCTTGTACCGGCTATGAAGGCAACAACCTCAGAGACTCCCTCTCTGCACCACTCCTCGCCACCTACAACACTCGGATTCGACCTCTCCTCGATGTCGTCGATAAACTCCGGCAGCTACAGGTTGTGCAAGAAGGTATTCAACTCCCACCAATCGTCGCCGTGGGCGACCAATCCTCCGGAAAATCAAGCGTTTTGGAGTCCCTCGCCGGCATCAACCTCCCTTGAGGCCAAGGCATCTACACAAGGGTCCCCCTCATAATGCGCCTTCAAAGCCACTACTCACCTGATCCAGAGCTTTACTTCGAGTATGAAGGCAAGGTGTTCCACACAGACGAAGACCACATCGCAAAAGACATTAGTGTTGCAACAGATGAGATTGCCAGCACTGGTAAGGGCATCTCCCACACCCCTCTCACTCTGGTTGTGAAAAAGAAAGGGGTTCTTGATCTTACCATTGTTGATTTACCTGGTATTACTAGGGTCCCTGTTCATGGACAACCACAAGACATTTATGAGCAGATTTCAGACATTATAATGGAATAAATAGCACTAAAAGAAAGTATAATTCTCAATGTCCTATCGGCTACTGTGGATTTTCCCACCTGTGAATCGATTAGAATGTCTCAAAAAGTCGATAAGATAGGGGAGAGAACCTTAGCTGTTGTTACAAAAATTGATAAAGCTCCAAAAGGGCTTCAAGAGAAGGTGATGGCTGATGATGTTCATATTGGGCTTGGTTATGTCTGTGTGAGGAACCGAATTGGTAATGAATCTTCTGAGGAAGCGAGGAGGGTAGAGAAGAGATTGTTTGAATAGCATCCCCTTCTTTCTAAAATTGATAAATCGACTGTGGGTATACCAGTTTTAGTTGAAAAATTGGTTCAAAATCAAGCAATGAGCATAAAAAAGTGTTTGCCGGATATTGTGAAGAAAATTACTGATAAATTGAATGAATCTCTTTATGAGTTGAAGAAAATGCCCCCTCATTTGTCCAGTGTTGGTGAAGCAATGATTGCTTTTATGAAGATTGTAGGATCTGCGAAAGAGTCTCTGATGAAAGTAATTATAACAGGAGAGTTTGATGAGTACATAGATGACAAAGAGATGCACTGCAAAGCTCGAATGGCGGAGATGCTCAACGAGTTTTCAAAAGGACTGCAGTTTAACTGTGAGCAGAGATCAACAGAGAACTTTTTAATTGAGGAAATCAAGGTTTTGGAGGAAGCCAAAGGTATTGAGCTTCCGAATTTCCTCCCTCACACAGCGTTTCTCACTCTTTTGCAAAGGAAAGTGAAAGAAGAATCAAGTAGTCCAGAAGAATTCGTTCATAAGGTATGGGATTACATTGAGAGAGTAGTGGTGTGTATATTGATGGAGCAATCAAAATTCTACCCACAACCTGAATCTTCCACAAGAAGAGCAGCACATAATTTGATGGACAAGATGAGGGACAGGTCGTTTGAGAGAGTGAAGGAGATGGAGAAGCTCACGGACTATACTTGTAATCCTGAATACATGACTACATGGAATTGTCTCATGAAGCAACAACCGGTGTTCCTCTCGAATGTCAAGGGACATACTGAGTTAACTTTTGAATATTTTGGTAAAGTTAAAGTTGGGCACCTGAAAGAGTATCCCCTGGACGAGATTCAGCAGGCTTTTGACATGAAAGCGAGAGTAACAGCATACTGGAAGATTATGTTGCGAAGGTTGGTGGATAATTTGGCTTTGTATCTTCTGTATAGTGTTCAGAATCTGGTGAACAAAGAGTTAGGGGAGGAGATGGTGAAGGAGGTTATGGGGACTGGTGAACTGGATTGGATGATGGAGGAACCGCCTTCTGTGTGTAAAAAGCGTGAGAAGCTTTATAAGAGTATCAAGTTACTCAAGGAATCAAAGCAGGTCGTTTCCAAGATCATGGATTGTATTCCTTCTAATTAGGGTCTCGGTTTCATTATTTTATTTTAGTCTCTTTCTGTTTGTAGTTGTAAGTTGGTGATTGCTTTCTCTCAGTTCTGTTCTGTTATGTTGGCTGTTGGGATCTATACTGAACTTTCCAAGGGTTATGATATGGTAATGTATGTTGTTCTATGCATTGTGAATACTGTATATGATTAGTACTTAGTAGCATGGTTGTGTTTTTTTGTTTCATTTTTTCTGTGAGATTTTAAATTTGCAACATATGATTAGTACCATGTTTTCGGTTTTCTGTTCCATTTTTTGTGATTTTGGATTTGCAATCATTGGTTTTGTTGCCATCGAAACACATCTCAAATAGTCACAGAGCCTTACCAACTTAGTTGTCGAGCACCGGAGGCCAAGTATGCCTCCAGCACAATCCTCGAGTTTATAGTCTGAGCCATCACACCCTCAATCACTAAGTGTTTATTGCAGGCATTACAGCACTACAAGAGGTAAAACATTCTGTCACTGAATTGAATAGCAAACACTGATAAAAGTAGTAGTCTCCTTGTAGAACTGTATGAGATTAAAAAAAAGTAGAACTATATCTAATTTTTTTTTATGAATAACTTACTTTATTAAAAGAAGGGAGAATAAGAAAGAATGTACAAAATAGTTACAGCATGCCAACAAAGGCCAAAAAAGACATCTATGGGTCATTTGTTAGGAAAAAAAAAAGAGTAAAAAAAATGGCAATTCTAACAAATGGGTTTTCCAGTTCGATGTCATCAAACTCCGATGTCATCTATGGGACATATATGGGTCATTTGTTAGGAAAAGCCAGCAAACTCCGATGTCATCGCAGTCCAAGAATTGAAGAAAACTTGGAGAATAAGAAAAGGGTTTTCCAGAAGAACAGAGAAAGAGAATGACAAACAAATGGAATAATTCCAACTCACCCATCTGGTGGCCTTCCTCTCTCATATATATATATATATATATATATATATACAGTTACATCCACGTCATCCTAATTCACCGCCTCATTATAATATTCTAACTGACCTTGACTCACTCACTCAACTACGGGCTGATATCATCTACGCCACCTCCTCTCAAGGGCCACTCAGAGGGGGGGTGGCACAGATGATTTCAGGCCCTCAACTACCACTCTCCTGTTGTATAATTGCTCTATCACCCCCCTCCCCCCTCTCAACTTGAGGAGAGGGACTAACCGCTGAAGTTCAGATGGAACATAACGAACAAATAACAGCTGTTGCAATATCGTCTGCTGAATAAAGTGAAAGTCTATTTCTATATGCTTCATGCACACGTGAAACACAAGGAACGAAGCAACCGAAATGGCAGACTTGTTGTTGCACCAGATTAGTGTGTGCTAGACAATGGAAGGCGAAGCTTAGTGAACATCATTCGAATCCAACACAACTCAGCAGCTGTTGATGCCAAGGCTCGATACTTAGCCTCAGTTGATGAACATGAAACTGTAGTTTGTTTACAAGATGACCACATAATTGGGTTGTTTCCCATATAAACACAATAGCCGGAGGTAGACTTACGATTGGAGGTGTCACCTGCCCAGTCAGCGTCACTGTACCCATGAAGATGCAATGAGATTTTGGTATAATGTAAACTAAGATTAGCAGAACCAGCTAGATACCGAAGAATCTTTTTTAAGGCTTGAACATGAGATAGATGTGGCTTGTGTATGTGCTGACAGGTGGTGTTTGTAGCAAAAGTGAGTTCAGGTCTGGTATTTGTAATGTATTGGAGAGCACCAACTAAGCTCTTGTAAAAATAAGGATTATCATACTCCAGGTCATCACTTAGCAGAAATTTCTTTGCAGCCATGGGAATCGAGTTTGGTTTAGATGAAGACATGCTGACCTTTTTTAGAACTTTGAGTTTATAACCCTGTTGAGACAGGGTAATATTAGATGAATAATAGGTGACATCGCTCCCAAAGAACTGTTTAAGTGGCCCTAGTAACCGCATAACAAATTGATTGTTGAGCTCACGAAGATCCATAATAAACTTCTTGTCATAACCAGTAACCAAGATGTCATCGACATATACTAGAACAATAATAATAGAACTAGTAGAGTGCCTTACGAACATTGAGTGGTCAAACTGACTCATGATAAGCACCTAAGAAAGTAAGAACTGCAACAACCGAGAGTACCAGGCACGTGGAGCCTGGCGTAGACCATAAGTGGCCTTTTTCAAGCAACATACATAGTCAAGAAACTGAAAACTTAGGAAACCTTGAGGTTGAACCATATAAATCTCTTCAGAAATATGGTCAAGTAAGAAGGCATTTTTGACGTCTACTGATATATAGACTATGAAAATTGTAATGCTAGAGAAATCACCAATTTATAACTAGAGTGAAGGTATCTTTGAAATTAAGTCCAAGCATCTGATGGTAGCCGTTGGTGACAAGACGTGCCTTATGTCGAATAATATTGCCTGCTAAGTCACATTTCAAACGGAAGATCCACTTGCTGCCAAGGATCCTCGTATCAGAGGAAGATGGTACAAGGATCCAAATGCCCTATTTGAGAAGTGTGTGATACTCCTCATTCATGGCCTCATGCCATTTATCAGATTCAATAGCTTCTCTAGTCGAATCAACTTCAGAAGTAGATTGAGCAGTGAGTGATAACACCGTCTTAGGTTTTGTAATGCCAAGCTTAGAGCGGGATTACCACTGGGTGACGATTAGCATATGAGATAATGGTTTGTCGAACTCTGGTGGATCTTAGAATAGAAGGTTGAGAATTCGGATCACCAAACAAACCACCGGGCAAAGAAGACAGAGAGTTAGGTAGAACATACGACGAAGAATGAAGATTAAAATCCAACTTCTTAAATTGTTGTGGTGAACGAACGAAATCATAAAACAATGATGAGGGATCCAATCCCAAAATAGGCAAATCCGGACTCTGGGCCTCTCCTGACTGTAGATTGCTAGCGAACGGAAGCCAGTTTCAAGAAACTGAATGAACCTGCTTGTATATACATTACTGGACTGAGGATCGAAACACCGGTAGCCTTTTGAAGTGGCTAAGTAGCCTAGAAATACATATCGCACAGATCTTGGTTCGAGCTTACTGGTCGTGTATGGATGTGTCCACAGATATTACGCCTAACCAAACACACGAAGAAAACTGTAGTCCAGATGTTGGTTAAAAAGAAGAAAATAAGGAGTGTGACCTTGTAATACAATCGTCGGCATGCAATTGATCAAGCAAATTGCCGTGAGAGCCCCAGAACTTTCTTAGCAAAGACGTAGTTTGAAGCAAAGTAACTACAGTTTCGACAACATGTCGATTCTTTTGTTCCACTATCCCATTTTGGGATGGAGTATAGGGACAGATAATTTGATGAGTGATCCCAGTGTTTAAGAAACAAATTTGAAAATAGTGTTGACAAATTCCCCACCACCGTCTGCACGAACGATTTTAACCTTAGCTGATAACAGGTTCTCAACTTGTAATTTGAAATTCTTAAAAATAGTAAACACATCTGAGTAAAAATAGCCAAGAAAATTTACTATAATCATCAACAATTAAGAGATAATAAGAGAAGCCAAAAGGAGTTAACATGGTAGCAGGACCCCACAAATCCATATGTACAAGTTCTAATGGAAATGTAGTAGAAGTCACAGACAATGGTAAATGAAGCCTATGCAACTTAGAGATATCACAATAGGTATAGGGCTGAGAACAAACAATAGGTAAATTCAAAGATCTAAGGACTTTATTTTAAATGAGAGACGCTGGATGACCCAGACGTTGGTGCCAGATGAAAGAGAATTGTTTTGAAAGAGAATTGTTTTGAAGCTATAAGTGCTTTTGAACCGAGAATTGTTGCCCACTTACTACAGTGACTTGAGCAGATCCACCATATGGAGAGTGCACTGAAAGATTTTCTACTAGCGCCACTGTCCAGATACCAATTTGGATCCGATAAATGCTGAATGGTAAAATGGTGCTATAGAGAAAAGGTGTTGCTGTGAAATGCAGTTGGTTGCTGAGCATACCCGACGGGAGTGTAAGAAGTAGGTGGAGAAGATATGTAATAAGTACCAGGCCTTGTAGCAGTAGCCATATTTGGTGGACGAAAACTCCCTCGGCGTGGAGTGTAGACTGTGTTGGGTCGTTGGAAACTGGCGTCCATATGAAAATAACAATCAAACGTTGAATGGCCTTTCCATTTACAGATCTGACAAAGCAGTTTTTGTCGATGTCCACGGCCTCGTCCTGTAGCTCGGTCCCCTTTAAACTTTCCATCTTCACTTTGGATGACTCGAAAGGCTGGTGCAATGGTATCTTGAATAGAGAAAGACGAATGCTTGAACGCTTCAATATGTTGGTCCTCAATTAAGAGGAGTTCTTGAAGCTCTGTAGCAAAAATACCAAGAGGCCTTGTGCAAATGGAAATTTTAAATGATTTGTACTCTTGCGGAAGGCCATTGAGATTGTATAGGATAATGTCCTCTTCCTCAAGAGAAGAAGATACTGCAGCGAGAGTATACAGATCCTTTTGATTTTTGAAGATATTAAATCATAGAAGAGTTACCTCTCCTAAGCGTCTAGAGCTTAGTTTTAAGCTGAAGAACATTAAATCGGGAGAGGGACGAGAACTTCTTTTCAAGAGTTTTCCAAGCCGAACAAGAATCTTTCAGCTAAATGATGTATGGAAGAACTGGTTCTATAACTGACACAAAGATGCAACTAAGTTGTAGAGAATTATAGAAGATGATACAATGGAAATTTTCGTCACCTGTATTGAAGTATTTAGAATATTATTTATACAGATTACATACCAAAAGTAAGAAGTTACAGTAGTCTAAGTATAGAAAGAATGGAGAGATTTACAACGGCTAGCAAGAATCAAGCTGTATCATCTATTTACATTAATGATAGAAATCTGTAGCACTAATCTTGGTAAGAATACTCGCGTGATCTTAGACTAGGAATCTGGGTGATTGGCTTTGACAGGATCTGCCTTGATATAAGTAACTGCTTGTCTAAGATTTTCCATTCCGTGAAAGAAGGATTTGGTTTAGACGATCTAGTTGCGCTGAGACAAACTTCAGATGGAGGAGTATAGGAATCATCCAAGAGAAAGTAGAGATGATGAGCCTTGATGGCTGTGAGAAATTGTGATCGCCACACAATGTAGTTCTCTGTTGATAGCTTCACCGTGACGATAGATGAAACATTAGAAATGAATGATTTTGCAAGATTAAGAGAGGGAAATTTTACTCCAATAGAATCTGTAGATCCAGAATTGTTTGATGATTCGGATGCCAAGTCATCAGTTGTAGCTACCGTGGTACCAGCCATTCTTGATATCTTCGACCTTCAACTATCACTTAGACGAATAAAGAGTTAGCAAGAACGAAGAAAGATGTAGAAAGTATTCTAGATCTGAGTAATTTCAAATCGAATTTCTAGAAAAAGAAACAAAGTGCGTCATATTGAGATGTGGATCTAAGAAATTTGAGCTTGAATCTTGAAAGGAAGCAACCAAATGACTCAGGTTGAAACGTAGATTTGAGAAATTTCAGATCAAATCTCTGAAAGAAGAAAAACAAGCATTTTAGAGAAATTAGACTTCAGAGAGCTTGGATCTAAGAAGAGAATAACAAAATCACACAGATGAAAGGATTAGAAGCGGAAGAGAGGAAAGGATCACAGCGTGAGCTTTGCAGCTTTGATACCGTGAAGAATATCTTGGAGAACAAGAAAAGGTTTTCCAGAAGAACAGAGAAAGAGAATGAAAAACAAATGGAATAATTCCAGCTCACCCATATGGTGGCCTTCCTCTCGGACTGATATATATATATATATATATATATATATATATATATATATATATATAAATTAAGTTACATCCACGTCACCCTAACTCACAGCCTCGTTATAATATTTACTAACTGAACTCGACCCACTCACTCAACTACCACTCTCCTGTTGTATAATTGTTCTATTAGAAACCACCTAAAAAATGATAGAACTGGAAGTCCGGTTATTATCCTAGATGGAGAGGGGGGGAGCTGAATAGGATTTATAAAAATTATTTTAATTAACCCCACTTAAAATTTCAACTAAGATATTATTGTGGATATTGGAATTTAGTACACACTAAGATGTAGTTCAATTATCACAAGTGTAAGTCAATGACAATTCTTAATTTTAATCTTTCAATTAATTTAAGATCTTACTTAATATCAAATATGAAAGATCATATAGATTGAGTTATACATGCCATGTAAATATAGAGAAAAGAGACAATTTACACTACAAGCAAACACATAACACAATATTTATAGTGGTTCAACACTCGAGCCTACATCCACTCTCAAGGCTCACAACGGAGTGACTAAATTTTATTTAGATTGAATTATATTACAATCAAGGTTAAAATTACAAAAACTTATCTACTTACAAAGCAAGCTCTACTCCTAGTGTCTCCAGTGGGAGAGGTCTATATCCGGTGTCTCCGGCGAATATGATCTACACTACCGGTGTCTCCGACGGTAGTGCTATGATCTACACCTGATGTCTCTAGCAGGTGCTAAGGTCTCAAAGTAATTTAAATAGAAGCCAATATTTGTTATCTCACAAGGTTGATGTATTGCTTGATGCATATGAAGGTAGTTGCTCCTTTGTTGATCTTGTATGCCAATAGATTTCACCAAGTTTCCAAGAGTACCTATTTGCTTCATTGAGTTTCTCACAAGGGTTTACTTGAGAGTAAACCTGATGCAGCAGAATAGAAAAGAACAAGAAATCTTCTGAAAATATTATTAATTCCAAGATACTTTCCTTCGAACTACAATGCCACATAAATACTATTTCGTGCTAAAACGAAATTAAGAAAGCAAATAACGAAAAATA